>CAJDYZ010005108.1:1327-42456 GCA_903986555.1 Heterotrigona itama
GAACGGCGCTTGTCGCCGTTGGCGATTTGCACAATTTGTCAGTGGCAACCGGATGTTACGCGGCAGAGAAGGAAAAGCGTCGACGTCGCCTGACGGTGTGTTTGTTCAGCTACGTTTTCGCGAGGGAACGAATTACAATGGGGGCGAGGGGGCTGTGAAAAACACCTCGGAACGTCTTGAGACGAGCATCTTTAAAACAGCGTCTCGACGAATATCCCTCACTGTTCCGTCATTGAACGTTTCAGAATATTTCTTTCGCAGCTTCCGAGGAAAAGTTGCCGAATTCGTTTCAGTTTTCAGCGTGAGATCTAAACTAAACCATTCTAAACAGCTTCCAGACATGGTTTGGACAGTTTTCATGGGAAAACGTCCAGTTTTATCGCATTCACGCGAGAGACGTATATTTGAAGCACAAATGACTTGAAAAAAACTTGTCCAAGGAACTTTCATGCTTGCTTTCACGAAGTAACAAGGAACTTTGAATTTTAAATTAAAACGCCACGTTTTAATAAAATGTAGGTTACCGTTGAAAATCTTTTATCATTCCGCGCGCATCGTGCTCTCCGATTGTTAATTGTTTTCCTTTCCCCTTTTTTCTTCCTCTCGAGTAATGCAATGTCTCTCTCTCTCTCTCTCTCTCTCGCGCACGTGTTTTCCCTCGGAACATGAAAAACGGTGATCGGAAATTTTTTAGTCGGCGTCCGCGCGCCAACGACAGACTTTGTACAATGCTATTGTCCCATTATTCGGAATTAATCTCGCGTCGCACAGTTGAAATGTATGGCCAATTTAAATCTGTCATTGAAGCACGACGTGTTTCCACGGACCCGTTCGGAAACGTTCCGTGCGCATTGAGCGACGTTTATGAAAACCTTCCGTTAATTTCGCGTTATTTATAGAAGCCCGATTCCAGCCATCGTACGAAGGATACTTGTTCCATTTGCCGGTGACGTCGATACCTGAATGAAATTCATTCTTGCTAACGTAACATAATTATCAACCTGATCGTACCGATCGGCGTTGATTAGCGTTGTTGCCCAACCCATAATGCACGAACAATGTGATCCAGTGGCATTATCCGCGTTGACAATGCCCATTAAACCAACCGCTTTTATGTCTCTGAGACAGGTACGTGTAATCCCCTGCCTTTGCTCTCTCGGTCTCTCCATTTTTTTTTCTTTTGTACCGGTTTCGCTCTCGGTGAGAGAAAAAGTTTGACGACACACCTCAACGAGCAAATGGCACGGAAGATTAAAGATCATTTTCGAAACGTTCGCAATGTGTGTAGGAAACAACGAAGCGTGTTAAACACGATTTTCGTGGGAATTGTACATTCCGACCTATTACGATAGAAATAGAAGATCCGACTGGATTGTTGTCAGATGAGGGTCGAGCTGCCACTCATGATCAATTATATGAAAGCAAATATCGATCGAGAGAACTTCGTGTTCCCAGATATGATACGTTTCGCGTGCACGATGAATTGAAGATGTATCTCGAGTTTCGGGTAAAATTGTAACGTTGTCGCCTTCGCAGCGGAGATTGACCCACCGGTTAAGTAATTAAGAACGTCCTGGCGAGGCGATAATTCGTGAAGGCGAGGATAGGGGAGAATTGAAATGCAATTACCTGCGGGCGAATGTGTCTCGGGGCGGTCGGCTTTCTTCCTCTTTTTCTCCGAGATCAAAATCAATCGTCGATTTATCGGACTTTTACCAAGACCACGTTTCCAACTTGTACGCGATGCAGGATTCACTCGTGGACGACCTTTCGACTTGACAAGCCGAGCAATTAAAAAAAATGGCATCGCAGTGAAAAGCAGAAAGATGGCCCGTTTTATGGATCCTCCTCACAAAGGACAGATCGTTTCCCTTTCACTCTCGATTAGGAGGGTTAATTTCGTTTCCCTGTCAAAGTCTGTATCATTGTCTCTCGAATTAAGGCGTAGCCGGCGACGGTGACATTTCCATCTGTTTACAATCGCGACAGAGGGGTACGCGGTTTGTCGCCTCCTTTTAAAACGGGCGGCCGATTCACATATATTAGATTAACGATTTAATGGATAACTCGATGAATGACTCTATGTATGGTACGTGTCGGTGCGTAAATTGAACAAATTATAGAAGAATGCCTTTGGTGTTGGTAGGATGGACACCCTATGCATGTGGACATAGTGGCAGCAGCGTTGCAATAGGGTCGCGATGGTTCTCAGTCGGGATAGAATCCCTCGTTTTAATCTTCTTCTACACGCTTTAACAACAATTTCCAATTTCATCGTCGTTGTTTTACAAAAATTCCAAGCTCCGAAGGTATCGTAAACTTTTCGACAAAGTTTATCGTACAAAGTACGTTACCAATCGTTTGTCAAAGGCTTGCAGTATCGCTGCATCAATCGGTGAACTAGAAAGAATAAAACGATCTTGGAAGCCTCACGCTCGTATATTTCAAGGATGCTTCGAGGAGGTTCATTTCAAAGGTTTCCTTCGGACAAGCGTTACTCGTTAAACGCTTTTATAAACGGCTCAAGCGAACCGGAGAAGACGAACCGGATTTTATGGATGACGATATGAGCATCCCTGAATCGTACAATGACCAACTGGTCATAATTACGCTGGACGACAAGTGTGCGTGAGCGTGCGTACGTGTGCGTTAAGATCGTAGGAACACGATCACCATCTTAGTTAGCCGAAGATCAGTGCCTCGTGAAAAGTCGAAGAGTTCGCGCCGCAACGTTACTCTGAATCATTTCCTGTTTCTCCGCATATTTCGCGGCTTCGAGAGTGGTGGAACGTGTATGCATGTTTTTACAACATGGTGGTCTTTGGCTGGATGTTTTGCATTTTTATCATAGGTAAGTAGAATGGGTAAATTACACCTTTTCTTTTTCCTCGATCTCGTGCTACGATACGTGTCTGTCCAGTCTGTGTCTGTTTATGCACATCGATATGCCTACGCGGATTACGTCAAAGCAATTGAAAAAGCACTTCTCACTCGGTGGTTTTACTTTTTTAAATCGACTATTATTCGACACTTTTGACATTTAAACGTATGCTCAAATTAGAGTGTTATACTTTCTATCCGATTCTTTTTTCCGACAGCCGTTCATACGCAAAGCCATCGTCGAAATGCTAAAAAATACACCTGAAAAAAGAAATTGGATTTCCATTTTTCATCGTCGCTGTTTTCAACTGAAAGCAACAATACGTAAGCGGGATCATTCCGCAAATGCTCGTGCGGAAAAATTTTTTGACACGTGTGATCCGACATAGATTTTTCCATTCGTGAACGTATCACACACACGTACACAGTCGTGCGTGTATACCTGCATGCACGCGCGTTAGATTCGAAAAAAAAAAAATAAATAAATAAAATCAATCAATCAAGCGAAAGACAGTCTCTCGCAAGGTGCACGAGAAACGTGTATACGATGCCTGTACTAACGAGTTTAAAATTCTCGCGCTTCGCAAATTGAATGCAATTTAAAATATAAAGCCTTTGTTCAATTTTCAGGCAACTCTCTCAATCTCCCGGTCCTCCGATTAAATTCATTTGAAAATTAATTCACCGCCGAACTGATTGTTTCCGATTCACTTCGGGACAACGCGAAGATCATTCGTTATTCGCAAAAAGCAACCACGTGACAGCTGCGGAAATGAGTTCACAATGAACATTGTAAATTCCACGAAATTGTTTCTGCCCTGTTTATTTCGTTTGCAATGCTATTACGTCTCCTCCTCCTCCTCCGCCTCTCCCTCTCTCTCCTCGCCCATTCTTCTTATTATTTCATCCTTCTTATTATTTTTTCTCCTTTTTTTTTTTTTTTTTTTTTTTTTGAGATTTTAATTAGAACGAAAATGAAAAATCCATCACGTTTGCCGGAGATCCGAGACCCGTTTGAACAAGAAAAACGTAGCGGAATGCTGTCGCACGGCAGCACAGAAAATTGCACATATATGATGCATAGGAAATCTGCGTTTAACTTTTCAACGCATCCGGCGTGAGAGCGCGGTCGCTGCGCAAACTTGAAACTGAATTTTATAACATCACCTTGGAGTTAGTATTTTAAATTAGCAGAGAGCGGTGGAATCGAGATTCTTGATTGAAAAAATATATTCCTTTTGGTGTACACAGTGAAGAGCGTAGCTCTTGATAATGAAAAATTACAAGTTACAAGTTATACCGATTATAACTTCGTAGAGAAAGATATCGCACAACGATTCTAAAGCCTTTGCTGTGAAAATCGTATGTTCAAGGAAAAGTTAGGATGCTTTTTTTCTAAAAATTTAAACATCAAAAAATTGCACCGTTATTTTGAAGATTGAGGTCATTGTTCAAAACTTATTGTACGTATATTTATATATTTTATTGAACGTTGAATATCAGGATCAGGCGACAAAAATTCAAGAAATACTAACATTTCGCCATCTAATCCTGATCCAAATTCAACAAACTCGTAGAGAGTTTTAAGGGGTCGTTACAGAGAGAAAATATCAATTTTCAAAACCATGGTAGATTCAGTCACGAGAAGAACTTTATAATGTTTCACATTAAAAGCCTTCGAATGTCTACAATTTCCCGTGAAATTATCTTTGAAAGAAGGCGAACTCACGACTACCAAAATAAAAACTTCATGCTTCAAAATGAGACCAGAAGTAATATTTTTTGACGAAATTATATCAGTTGGAATTGTCAACAGTTCTCCGTCGTTGTATGATTCTCACTGCGAAGGGTAAATAGTAAAATTAATGTTCGCAGAGATACTTTCTTTCTCTCACAATAAGCGAAATTCAAAGGAGCTTCCTTCTGCAAGTCGTTCAGTTATTAAATACGACTCTGTTAAATTTATCGTTGCAGGTAGTCGAGCGACAGCAAATAACGGCTTCAAAAGTTATCCGACGACGGTGAAGACCTTTGAGAATGACACGGTTCTGCTGCCGTGTTACGTCGAAGATCTTGGTAAGTCATTTGACAAATCCTCGAGCACTTATTCGTTGAAGTTGCTCGGATACACGATAGCACAATCACGGCCGATTGTCTCCTTTATTAACGAGGTGGAAAAATCGAACGAGTAAGCCGATAACGATCGAGGCTGCAAAACGACTACGAAGAACTTGGCTCTTCCACGAGGTACCGAGGGTGTTACAAACAAATATCACCTGTTGCATCTCGTAAACCGCAACAGCGGTGTAACCGTAGATTTATTAAAGCCATAACTGTTTCCTCTTTCGACGCAGAGAAAAGGCAAAAGGAAAAAAGAAAGACAGTCTTCCAGTTAATCGACGATTCGGTCGCATTCCGTGAGAAAGAATCTAACGTACCTACGCGTATTGCAATGAAATTTATTCCCGTTTTATTATCATTTATTAATATAAATTCATTGTCATTTTCGTTTGTAATTGTAGATAGTATAAATCCTTTCGGTGGAAGTGGGTCGATGCTTGTTTTAGCCAACACATAGATAGTAGGTAGTATTGCTGTTAACTCGATCGAGGGTAAAGAGAGAACGATGCCGCAATTTCGGACAACGCGATCGATGTTAAGTCCCCTAAGCAGGAACGCGTCCAATCGCGCGACATTCACGTGTACAGGTATAGAACGCAAACAATTTACTGGTCAATCGATCGAGCTGTCATCGATGGTTTCGCTTAACCGGATTGCCAGTCGCTTTGCCTTGTCGCAACTCGCAACAGAAGAGGCCACACGTACGTTAAGACGATCATTCTAGCCTAACCGCGGAGACATCCCCCCTAGTTGCCTAACTACAATTCATCTCGTTCGATGTTCTCCAAGTCGAAACTTGGATTAACGTCGAATTGAGGTCAGAGGGAAGGCAATATTTGGGTTTACTTATCGGCTCGTACTTCGCCTAAACTGCGTGTAGGCGCATCAGCGCGCGCTACCACCCCTATTTCTAGACGATTGAGTATTGTCTAGCAGAGACCCGAGTTATGGACTTGTAAGTAAGTTTGTTATATAGGTAGCGAGAGTAAGTATAGTAATAAATTTATTCCGGAAAGTTGGCGGTAGATTTCTCCATGTTGAGAATTTTAACGTAGATATTGAAACGATCTCTCTGGAATCTACACGCGTGTACTTCGGCGTGTGTCTAGATAACGTGCAGACGAGGGTGAGGTGGTGGAGAGACGGCATCCTTTTGGCTGACAGCGGTGAACCACGACACGAACCACCTGAAAGAGTTAGAATGTACTCAAACAGAAGCTTGGAGGTTTCCCACGTGAGACGGAACGATACCGGGGAATATGTGTGCCAAGCGTCTCGACCAGCTCCCTGGGGACATGCCACGCAAGTACACGAGATCGAAGTGATGTGTGAGTAAATCGGCACTGAAGTAAAACGTTCTTGTACTTCTCAGACTTCACCTTATCATCATCGGCGGTGCGTCGCGAACACCGTTCTACAATTTCAAAATTCGCTGAAAAATCGCTCGATGTTCGATCGTCGATACGTCGAACAATGTCCCTTCGTGTTCTTTGTGTCGTTAATTGATCGGCCAGGATCAATAGAAGAAACAGCGCCGATTAATTGGCATCGATAATTTAAGAGTTGGAAAAGAGTTAAAGAACAGACGCCGCGTGTATTTCGTGGGGAAGTTAAACACAGATATTGATTCTATCGCCGTATCGTCGTTGGCGTGAAATTATGGATGACCCGAGAGTACATTCGAGCTCTCTACGTCGTTCTGCAAACAAATTCAGGAAAGTTTTCTCAGCCTCGGAATCCTCCACGGAGTTTTCCCCTCCCAATCGGTAAGGATTTCGTGGTCCCATTTCGCGGAACTCTGCACGTAAAAATAAGAAGAACCCTTCCAATTCGACCGATTCGACTCGGAGGAATCGAATTTTCTCTTTTTTTTTTCTTTTTTTTTTCCCCCCTATCCCACGAGATCGGCAACGCCCGTTTCTCTTCGTCCAACGATACGCGCATTTACATATACATGTATTCATACGTATTTGGACACATTCATTGGATCGCGACTCTCGCGTACAATTAACATCATCGAACGTTCGCATAATATCAATGCGTTGTAAATACCAATGACGTTGGAATTGTCAAAAGACATGCAGTTTCAACATCGATCACTACAACAGTTTTCCTTTAAGTTTTTTTGCTCGAAAATTTTTAACAGTTAACAAAGTAACAGTCTCTGTAAATACTGAGATAAAAATCATCTTTATCATACAGCAGTAGCGCAATAATTATTAATAATTTACGCTCGCTTAAGCATGCATTCACGAAGGAACTCGCGAAACAAGGGATTAAACGTAGAAACCCGAGAGTGGTGCTCGAACCTTGAGGATAATCAAGCAGAAGAAACAATTTTGAATCTTTAACACTAGAACTACCGCACCAGTCAAAATGACTGATACTAGTCAAAGTGTAAAAGAGTCCTACAATCTGTTTACCGAACCCGGATTAATCAGTTTCGTACAACTTTTCACACGTTTTTAGAATTTATACTGCTATCGTGCAATATGATGGTGATAATTATCAAGGAAATTGCGCATTGTTTTTACTAATTGACGACCATATGCTATAATATCTTGCACGGAATTAGAAGCTTCTCGAGTTTCGGAATTTTGTATGCAACGAAACGGAAAATTTGGAACTTTTATATTTATGGAACAAAAAATGGGGACCAAACTTCTTTCCCAGCACCATGAAATGATTTTACCGAAATATTGAGATTTATTTGCTTTGATCAAAAAAAGTGATGGAAGTCAACGTTTACAAAGTGATAAATTTGCTTTGATATTTGGCTGTATGGGATAAGTTTATTCGAAATAGTCAGAGTTGCTACAAACAAAGTGCAAACATTACAATTGACAAACAACTCTTTCCATCTGAAGCCAGATGGAGATTTATTCGATATTTGCCGAATAAACCCGACAAATTTGGTATTAACTGTACTACTACGTAACATGGGATTTCTTTTGTAAGAAAGTAGTAAATCAATAAATATAAAAATATTCTATCATTACGGTTTTTTTTTTTTTTAAAGACCAGTCATTTTGACTGGTTTTGGTAGAAATAGCTTCGTCTTAACTGTAGTTCTAGTATTAAACGAATCGGTCAGAACAAATTGTTCATTGCAGATCCACCCAGCGTCCATCCGATACCGGAGTCTGGCAAGCAGGAGGTGAATTTGGGAGAGGAAGTGGACATGTCGTGTGTGGCAAAGGGTGTTCCAGTCCCCATCATATCTTGGAGGAACAAGGTACAACGATATCTCCTCGAGATCTGCACGAAAATACGAAGGAACGCATGCTTTCTCGAATGTCTCGTGAATGTTGAACATCAGGAACAATGAAAACATTTATCCCATTGACAGGACGGAGAAATACCATTTTTATATGATAGATCACGTCTGCGATTCCACGCGGAGAGCCCCGCCGACGCTGGACGATACACTTGCGTGGCAAACAACGACGTTGGCGAACCCGCCACGGCCACCATAGATCTATACGTTAGATGTAGGTAATCAAACTCATTGTATCAGACATATAATCAAGGCCTACGATGAAAACCCGCGTAATTTCCTTCGACCGCATGACAGATAGCTTCTTCATGAAACTAGTGACTTGATTGACGCAGCGCGAATTCGTACGTAGTTTCGCCTACGTAGTTCAAATTATCGACTTCGCGCACTGTGACTTCGCCTGTGTGGACGGAAGTGGCCGTCGTTGTCAAACGATTGTAATTAAATTAGGAAATTGCATCGCTCTCTTTAGTATTCCAATCAAACGACGGCACGATCTAATTGTAAACGCCGCGACGCACAAGTGCGTTGAATCGTTTGCACGTAGCGACCGTTCTATCAGAGACAATCGTGATTTTAATTGAAAAACACGGTGCACGAGCACGGTTTCGGTTTCGCGAAAACACGTTTTGCACACGGCAGAATCGGCCGTCGAAAGTTGGGCTTCTTTTGACGACCGTTCAACCTGCAATTAAGTGATTCATACTGCGTTAAGTGATTTGATAATTGAAAGCATAAATGATAATTAAAAGCACCGCTGATGTAAGCGCCGATGACGGCGAACCCTTTGAGGAAGGTCAACGTTTTGTATTCCGAGAACTTAGTGAGCTAGAAAGAAATAATAGATAACGAGGTTAAATAAGAACTCGACTCTGAAAGATAAATTCTTCTCGTACGATATAATTCGACGTTATTCGAGGGCCGTGCAGAGGGAAAGATCGACGAAATGTAACTTGTCATACTTTTCTTGTATCGACGTATAACGAAACGTTTGTCTGTTTCAACGCGTGATGTCTGATGTCGCGACTTCTAACTGATCGACGATCGGGAACTACGTAGACAAGCCTAGGATCGAGATGATGAAAACTTGGTTACACGCACCCGCTGGGATACGCGTGCAGCTGCATTGCGGGGTGACTGCCTGGCCAGAAGCAACGGTGAGTTTTACAGGACCACGGGCGTGATATAATGACAATTCGAACAACAACCTTAGCTCTCTTCGATATCTTGTCGAGCGTTTAATTATTCCCCGATTTTTCGATTTTTCGTTTCGACTGGACGCCATCGTCGATAAACAAGCTATACTCTTCATTTCGTTTTATCTCATTATTCGCTTCTCTCGAATAACTGACGCGTTGAAAAGCGACGTGCAAAAAGATCTGACGCGAAGAGTAACGATTGAAACTGTATACCAAGTAGTTTAACATTACGACGAATACGTAAGCTCTCAACTGGCTCTGCCTGTGAAGCAATTTCTCTGGATTCTATCCCTTGGAGGCAGTAACGCGCGACGAATCGATCGGCGGGAAACGTGACTCGCGATACTTCTTCTTCTTGCAAAGAAAAAAAAAAAAAAAAAAAAGAAAAGAAAAGAAAAAAGGAAAATAGCTACTAGAGTTAAACTCGTCGCTGACGCGGCGATTTCTTCGACACGTCTCTCGATTCTAAAGGAACTTCGCGTTGCATTCTAACGAACGGTCTCCGCAATTATATTGCCGTACCACTCGACGATTCCACTGTAAGTGGTGCAGCCGCAGAGGAAGATGTAAATTCCTTTTTCCTTTTCTTTCCTGGTTGTATCTATAAATCTGATCTACAGGTGGAGTGGTATTTCAACAACAGAAGCGTGAAATATTCATCGAGGATAGTGAAGCACAACGCAGGCAGCGATCACAGTTTAGTGATAAGGAACGTCAGGACGACGGATTACGGTTTCTATCTCTGCAGAGCTTCTAATTCCTTGGGAATCACCGAGGCGGCGGTCGAATTATCGGGTATCGCGAATCCGGCCGTCTTTAAAAAGACCTCGCACAGCCTCTCCAAGACTTCGTACAATTTCGTCTGGGAAGTTCACAGTTACAATCCGATAGTACAGTACGAGTTCAGATTCCGTAAATACGTGGTAAGAATCTCGGTACTGTGATTATAATTATGACATGATCTCATTCGTATCGTATTTTATCTTACGATCCTATTGTATTATTCATACCATTCGTCAATTTCTCGATCTTTAGAACGGCGTGCCTGGTCAATGGCATAAATTGTACATACCGAGCGGCAGCGATGGAAATAGTTTCATACACACGTACTCGTTCAAATTGACTGGATTGGAAGAGGCGACGCATTACGAGGCGCTTGTTTTGTCGAAAAATCGTTACGGCTGGAGCAAGCCGTCGGAAATAATACGATTCGCCACGGAAGGCGCTTGTAAGTACAATAAAAAAAAAAAAAAAAAAAAATGCAAACAAGTAGCATTGAAATCATCTTGGCTTAACTTAAAAGATGATCTCGTTCCGTTTTATATAAATGGATATGTAATTTTTCTCAGCGGACAAAGATAATTACATAACGAACGCGATACAAGAGGATAAGATCGAACCGGGTAACTTGATAATTTGTCTTGTTGTCAGTTATTTAGGGAAACTGGGACAAAATCGTGGAAATCATTCTTTTTTTTTCTTTTCTGCAGCCGTGCAACAGCTCGCATCGATGTCGCAACATTCTCCCATGGACACTAGCGACAGCAGCGAATCCTCTTTTGCCCAAGTCAAAGTGATAACAATTATAACAATGATATTTATATTATACATTTTCAACGTGAATTTTTGTAAGTTGTGAGATATTTATATAAAACATATCAACATTACATTAGATTATTACTACGTTTTAAGAGTAAATTAGGTCGAAAAAGAAGGAAGAGCCGTTAGTTGTGTCCTATATTAGGATAAAATTTCATTATAAACATTAAGATGTTTAAATTTTAAGATTGTAAATAAACTTTAACAAACAATAAATAATTAAGATACCATTTGTAATGATTAAGATTATTACATAATTAAGCTACATAATGTTTTAGCTAGAAGAAGTATGTTGATCAGTTTCAAAAATCGTGAATTGAATTTTCTTTTTTTGATAATGTGTGTTCTTTATTGTGAATGGTACTGCCATCTAAGCACCTCTCAATTTCGACTGGAACTAAAAGGATAGGAAGGAAGAACCCGATAGATGGTACACGTCATAGACACAGTCGGTAATAAAATTTAATTCTGATAGTTTTTGATAGATGGCAGTACGTGTATTGTGGGTAGATAAGGAGAGTGATAATATGCGACAGAATAGAAGATAGCGATTAATTCCACCATATTCACTGTTACGCGGCGCTAGTATTTTCTTGTCTATAAATCGATGAAATTATCACTATCAAAAGAAAGCTAATTTAGGGGATAATCCGTGAACTTTCATAACTACATCTTCGTAATCAAATCCTCAGCTCTTCTACATTTTATTTACCCGCAAAATGCATGTAGGAAGATTTGGGAATATGTTTGCTGATATCATTCTTCTTTGATGAATCGATAATATAGTGTTTTGAATAAATAGAACGTAGAGTTTTAAATGAGAACTTACAAACCGTGTGATAAAGTACGGAGCACTGTGGAGGTAGCCTTGTGATTTTATTTTATTATAATCGCGCAAATCCCGTAAAAACACAAGAGAAATGTTGCTTTTTAAATTAAGCCGGAATTTATTTGCTAACCTTAAGGTTCAAAAATGTTACGTTCACAGTATGTTGCAAATATGTAATGACAATTTTGAAACTAATTTGGGAAGACATGTAAAAGTACAGGTTAGCAGTATCTTATAGTTTATTTATTTTTTTTAATATATATTTCTTCAATTCCGCGTTTTATATTAAATATAATACTTTATTTATATGATTTTGATTATGAATATATATTGTTAATAATTTACTGAAGATAGGGTTGGGTTCATGCCATCAGAAAGATGAAAGAAAATATTTTCGTCGATATTATGGATGGATCAAGTCCTAAAATGTTACAACTTGTTATACCAAAGGCGAATAAACCAGATAATTTAAGTTTTGGAAGTAGCATCGAGGCAGAAGGAAAATTAGCCTTAGGTCCCAACAATACAATTGAATTACATACGGATAATGTTATTGTAGTTGGTACATGCGATGTTATGGACGGATATCCGTTTGCTCCAAGAAAACGGTATCACGAAGATTATATTAGAGAATTTCTACATTTAAGACCAAGAACTAAAAAATTTTCATCTTTATTGAGATTACGCAATATAACATCTGCGAGTATTGAAAATTACTTGAGAAGCAGAGATTATATTAACATACATGCACCGATTTTAACTTCAAATGACTGTGAAGGTGCTGGTGAATTATTTTTGGTACAACCAAATTCTAAAGATCTCTTAAAATCAATGAAAAAAGAAGATTTAACAGAAGAGGAATCATTTTTTAATACTAAGACTTTCTTAACAGTTTCTAGGCAATTACATTTAGAAGCTGCCGCCAGGTGAATAAAGTATAAAATTTTATAAGTAATAATTGAGTAGATGAACATTATAAAACTAAAATACGTATGAAACATTTTAGAGCATTTACAAAGGTATATTCCTTTGGACCAGTATTCAGAGCTGAAAATAGTAATTCAAGATTACATTTAGCTGAATTTTATATGTTGGAAACTGAATTGGCATTTATTAATAATATTGATAATATAATGATTGAAATTGAATCATTTATAAAATATATAATTGAAGATGTATTTGAAAAGGGTGCTTCAGATATAGATGCAATAGGTGGTTGTAAAGTACAATGGTTGAATGATAAATTTACATGTATGACATATGATGACGCAATTAATATTTTACAAAATAATACAAGTTGCTTAAAAAATCCTATCAAAAGTGGGGCAAACCTATCGAAAGAACATGAATTGTTTCTAGTGAAACATAACAATAATGTTCCAATATTTGTTATAAATTGGCCAAAAGAAATTAAGCCTTTTTATATGAAAGAATGTAAAGATGATACGTCGAAGGTGAGTATAGTTGATTTAATAAATTTTGAATATATAGTTTCACTACTTATTATGAAGATATATACCTAAGATATAAACCTTCTCTTTAAAGGTTTCTGCCATAGATCTTTTAGTACCTACTGTAGGAGAATTAGTAGGAGGCAGTATACGTGAAGATAATTATGAAAAATTAAAGTCAAACATACCCTTAACATCTAATCTTTCTTGGTATTTAGATCTTCGAAAATATGGTAATGTGCCAACTGGGGGGTTTGGATTGGGGTTTGAAAGATTTTTACAATTTATTTTCAATATACCAAATATCAAGGATACGCTCCCTTTCCCTAGATGGCCTCATAATTGCAGCTTATAAATAGAAATTCTAAGACTTGTAATTATGATTACCCCACAACACGTAGTACATATAATTATTATATGCAATTAAAATACTTAAAAATAAATTTTCTATTATATGGAATAATTAGAAGGCAAATATTTTGGAAATCTGTTAGTTTATTTTATCATGCTTTTTAATATTACAAAATTATTATATTAAGGATACGGAGAAAACAGTAACATCAAATTATTTTTTTTTTTTTTTTCTAAAAATAAGATTTATTAAATATCGAGACAAATCTGAATTAAAGAATAACTTCTTACTAATACCTGTTTATTTGTTCAAATATTGTTATAGTTAAAAATTTAAATTCCTAAAGTTCTTCAGCAATAGCGATTATTATAAGGGATATTTTAGAAAGGTAAATTTAGTAGGATTATAAATAAGCAACCAAAGGAAATCAGACCCCGAATGATTAACAAGATTTTTTTTTTTATACAAAATAATCATTCTCTAGTAGTAACTGATTTTCTTCTTTACCCAATATCGTCGAGATTAATTTTATGTTGGTATTATGTACATTATAATCAACAATTTTATATCACACAATTTGTACACCTAACTAAATTGGGTAATTTTTCATCATTTCTGTGGGACCTCATTTTCGTGCTTTGTAAAATCAAATTAGGAGTGATGTTTCTAGAAAATAATGTATCGAATACCTTTCAAATGTTTTTACAAAGTACAAACGGTATGAAATTCTCAATTAGTCTTGTGCATATCAGTATTACATTTCTGACACTTCTCTGTCACGAAACATGATTGCACTCGATAATATTAGGAATGCTGCTATATCATATCTCGCCTCTAGACTGTTTCGATTACATTAAATATGTACAGTTTTTGTTCTCTTTTCGCCTTAATTAAAATTTAAAAACTAAATACACGCATACACTTACACAATCACACATTATAACACATATCATTTAACTTATACGACATGATATTTGAAAATGAATGTGATCAATCTTTTTATCACATTAGCAGATTAAAGAAATATTCAGATAAAAATTGTGCATACGAAACAGAAAAATGAATAGTACGATAAAAAAAGAAAGAAAAAAATTCTATAATCACATTACATCATGTCGTATAAGCTGCACAAATATGATATACAATGCACCAATACTTAATTTTAAGTAGCATTAAACACAAATTCACTGAAATCACGCTCTCATACATACATACATGTTTCAATTATATATATTATTTACATAATTGAGCAGAGTCCTGATAACTCTTGCCCTCTTTCCACAGGAGGTAAATTTGAAAGTTTTCTACCTTGTAAAGCGGGTTTGATAGAAGCAGGCACCAAAGGTTCTATTATTTCTTCAGCAGGTGTCTCAACTATAGGTTTCTCTTTTTCCTTTGAATCTTCTGGCTCTTTATTAATACATAATGGTTTTGTAATATTAATTTTAATTCGAGATGGCGCCGCTGGAATCGCTGCAGGCGTAGAATCCAATTCTACATTTCCATCTATAGAACTCTTCACAGCAGCATATGTTGTATCAACCATCGCTGGTTCAGCTATTACGCTTTCTTCAGGATCTATATATAAAATATCGCAATATTTTAAAAACTCAGTATACTAAAATAATGGTATTAAATACACACACATAAACTCAGTATATTAAAATAATGGTATTAAATACACAATATATGATACATACCTGGTTCCGGTTCGATAGGTTCTTCTTTAATTTCTACGTTAGTAAAATCGAAATCTTCTAATTGTTCCTCAGGTTCGTCGATTGGTTCTTCTTTAATTTTGATATTTTCAAAAGATTTATCCGCATTTTCTGCACCTGTTATTTCTGTTTCGATCGCATCTTCTTTTTCTATACTTTCCGTATCAACATCTTCGTTATTATTATATTTTAATTCTGATTCATCTTGCTTTTCGTTCTGTTCAATATTTACATTATCTTCAATTATAGTTTCTTCCTCTTTATTCTCCGTTTCAGAAGATTCTTCTGGTACTTCATTTTCCATTATTTCATTTAATGGTTCTATTACTGTTTCAAATTCAGTATTTAATGCTTTCATACTTAATTCGTCAGTCTTATTTTCTTCTGCAAACGTTTCATCTGGGCCTTCTTTTTTTTCTTCTTCCATTTCTTCTATTGTTTCCTCCAGTGCCAATGCCGATTTTTCCAAAGCTCTCTAATAATATAAAGAAAGCAAATTATAGTATATGAGTTTTAATAAATTAATGTTCAATGTATGCAATATAATATAATAATATAACAATAAGAACAAAACAAAATTATAAAACAAACTATAAACTGCAATAAAATTTTGTGAAAATTAAAATTTCTTTCTATCTTACTCTCTAGCATATATATGAAAGCAGAATATAATTTCGAATTAATCATCTAAATTATTTATATCATAAAATAAAATATGAATTAAATAAAAAAAAATTTGAACGTTATGAAATAATAAATATAATTTTAAATGTAACTTTGTGATAATAAGAAACTATATACATTATACATTTCTATAAAAAGACTTTAAAAATTAAAGAATTAAACAAAATAAAATATATATAGAGTTTACATTACATCTGTTATTGTCTAATTATTTCCATATATCTATAAGTGCGAAAATTTTCTGCAAGTGCAATATATAAATATAGATTATTAAGAAACACATACCACAAGACTTTTTTCCTATTTTTAGTAAGAATGCAACAAATGGAAAATTCATTAACAAATTTACATCAATATTTAATTTATCGCAAGTAAACATAAAATATAAGAAGATTAAAATGATGAAACCTACCTTGTAATCATCGAGGCACAATGGATGGTAATTCTTTCCTTCAAAGTTAATTGCCGGTCTTAGATGCCATTCCTCCTTTTCTTCATTATAAAATTGTTCAAATGCATCATGACATACTTGACATCTAGAATCCTCATCAGTTCCAGTGGGAACACTAGGCTGTGACGCTTCTTGAGGAGAATCCTCCGTCGTTATACCTTCCGTATCAGCTGTTTGTTTTTCAGTTTCGAACCAGCTTTGCACTAAATAAAGTGGAGAATAAATGAAGTATTGGATTTTTTCTCATTATAAAATATAGATTACTATAGATGATTTTGAATATCTTACCTCTATCTTCTAAATCTTCAATTTCTTCAAATTGTATCCAATCACTGACATCATAATACCAAGGTCGTGAATGAGCTTTCCTCGCAGAATCCCTTTCTCGTCTATTTTGTCTGAAATGCCAATCTAAATGATGACTATACCGAGTTGCTAATTCTGGTGCAAATCTAGCACCACAAGAACTACATTGCATGCCACTGTATAATGCTGCTGCGATAGCGGGTTGTTTACTAAAATAAAGAACGTTTAAATTCAAAATTAATTTAAAACAGAATTATTAATTAAAAGTAACATTTATAAAAATTATACTCACACTTTAAGCGTTTCTGGCTTATCAAATGAAACCGGAATAATTTCTGGTTCTTTCTTTTCTTCTTCTTCTTGCTTCTTTTGTTCAGAAAGATTTGATACAATACCAGTTTCTACTAATCTCTGAAATAGTTCGTTCATATTCAATGGTAGCGACAATGGCGGAGCAGTTGTAGCTGGATTTTCTACTGGTTCAGCTTGATAAGATAATCCCGATGATGGTGCCATTGCAGATGGCAAGGCAGAAGATAATACATCTAATTGCAAATCTAAAACAAAACAAATTTTCGCTACAAGTCTAATGCTATATTACACAGAAGAATACATTGTATTTCCGTCAAAATATTACTTTATACATTATACACCGTATGTTTCTATAAATATAATATTTACCCGGTTTAGGAGTAGATCTAAGATCCGAACCATCTTGTGACGTTGATTCATGCTCGACAGCAGAAAATTGCGTTGGCGTAGAAGTTGCATCCACTTTTGGTTTTTGGGTTAAGAGAGGTGGGGTAGGTGGTGCTTCAATTGGTTCTTCACCTTTCATACCTGCGATCTTAACATATCCTGGTCGGACACCTCTAGGCAATACCGAAAATCTTATAAAATGCTTTTTATCTCTAACAATAATAGGTTTAGGCAATCCACCAAATTCCACTTTAAACGGCCGTCCATTTAAAAGGACTGTTTGTAACGAGTCTATAAATTCAAGTGTATGAGGTTTCCCTTCAATTTCGAATCTGTAAATATTCAAATCTTGTTTTATACAGTTTTAAGCTGAATAATAATATTATGTAACTTTATAATAATATGAATGTAACTTACATTTGAGGTTTTGCGTCTAAAAATACAGGAACCATATTTCGGGCATTAATAATAAGATTAATTTTAGCAACTACTAAGTCTGTTCTCTTTACAGTACCAATTTTAACAAGGGGTGGAGGTCCTTCCAATTTCACACTAACTTTTTTACCACCAAGATCTACTGTTATTGGCATACCACCGAAATAACATTCATACCACCTATCATCAATATATAATTCTCTCGTTGGCGCACCTAATTTAATCCTGGAAACACAAACAGATCAATAATATCTATAATAATAATTATAACTATAGATAAATTCAAGTGCACGATATTAAAATACATACCTATGAACTTCACCTTCATAAATAAATTCTTTATAATTGTCATTAAATGCGCAGGTTATGGTGATCTTATCGTCTATTAAAATTCGTCGTATACCATCTTGGAATCCGATTTCTCTTGGATCATCCCAATTCATAAAAACTACTCCGGTTTGACCGTAGTACCTAATTTCACGTGGTATATGTTGTATGTCTATATCTATAGATTTCATAGTATCTCTCGCAATTTCATCTAATAGTTTTGAATCTGGTGGTGGTAATTCACGACTATGAGGATTTGGATTCTTTATCACTGTTGTATTATAATTCTGATCACTATCTTCCATGTCATATTTTGAAGACGAACTCGGTGATACATTTCTCGAAGCGTTCAACGATGACATGTTTGCATTTGATATAAGATTCGACATTGGTCCATTATTCATCATCATTCCAGGCCCATTCATTCCCGGTAATGATATAGGCGGATTAGGCATGCCCATAGGCCCAATCGGACCATTAGGTATCAAATTTGACATGAGCGGCCCATTAGGTCCCATAGGTCCCATCATTCCAGGTCCTAAACGAGGATTTGGGCCAATTGAATGATTAAACCCACCATGATATTGATAATCAGGTCGCATTGGTCCAAAGTGTCTAGGATTCTGCCATGGACCAACAGGTCTGAACTCTGAATTAAAATGTCCTTGTGGACCACCGTAAGGAGGTCCAGGTGGATGAGCCCATGGTCCTGGTTGTTGCCACGGCTGATTTTGCCATCTAGGACCATTTGGATTTCTTGAAATAGGATGATCCTTATTTCTCATCATTTCTTTGTCGCCGGAAGGACTGAATGTAGATGTACGATCGCCTGGGCCTGTCATATCTAAATTTACACCCTTTTCCCATACGATGGAACCTACTTCTTTCTCCTTCCGTTGAGCGGCTCTCAATTTCCGATCTTCGCTCATATGTAAAACTTCTTGAATGAGAGTATTGTATTGAGTTTTAGTAATAGAACCTTGATTCAATTGTTCTGCAGCTTGTTTCATTATTATTTCAATATTTCTGTCTTCATTCTTTTCAGTCTTATCATTTTCTCTACCTCTTCGACCTGATCTGTTATCTTGATCTTCGTTTGATAATGTTCTTCTTCTTTCCTTAGGGTCATCTGGAAGTTTGTTATAAAGCCTCAATCTGCCCAATCTATCTCTGTTACGATCTCTGGCATCACGCTTATCATCAGTATTATTAGTTTGCTTCTCTCTATCATTCTTTGACGGTGTTTTCAATTTGGCCCAGCCATCTTTGCCATCTTCACCAGATATTACAGGTGGGGGTGGTGTAGGTGGTCGTCCAGCTTTAGGATGAGTCAATGTTCGTAGATCAACATCTTCATTTCCAAATAAACTGTAAAATTAAAAAATTTATGTAAATTTTGTACAATATGAGCAACATTTTGAACAATCAAAAAAGAAATAATAGTACATACGCATCAAATTTCTCGGCTTTTGTTTTCTTTGCTAACGTAGACTCCATGTGTTCTGCAGTTTGTCTTTTGTTAGTATTAACTGGTGGTGGTAATACGCGTAAATCTAAGTCCTCTTCTGAAAAAGATTTCGAAGCAAAGTGAAATAACTCATATATTATACAGATATTATATGCGTATTTAATTTTACCAACATATAGAATCATTGCATCCTCTTTTGCATGCTAGTTTTATATCTTGGAAAACGAAAAATGTTTGTTCGAAACAGAAAAATAAAGAATATATTATTCATGAATAAAATATATTTTAAAATATATTTCATCTCTGAAGATTTAGAGTAATATTACAGGTGAAACTATTTTAACACGGAAATCTTTGGAGTTAAAGACACTTTAGTGATTATTACCACATATCATATAAATTAACTTACCATTAAATGCAAAATATTTGATAGACATATTTAAAAATAATTTGTGTTTATATGAAAAATGTAAAATATTAACTCACTCTTTTCTAATACCGAAGCGGCTGCACCTGGAAGAGGTAGTGTTGCTCTCAAGTCTTCATCTTTGCTGGATGATTCCAAAGTTGGTTCCGTGGTGGTTTGAACGTTTCCAGCATTTGCTGGAGAGCGCTCGGGACTAAGACTGCCATCCTTGTTACGCCTTACGTAATTTCTTTGTCTAGCGTTTGCTCTGATTTCTTTAAATGTAGGTGGATGAGGAGGAGAGACTATCAATGAACCAGATTGCTCCTCCTCAGTGACACCACTAGAATTGCTTAGACTTGAATTGGATTTTGCATCATTACGCCTAGGAATTCTGTATGGAGGGCTTGGACTGCGTTTTCTAGATTTCATATTCTTTTTTCGATTTTTGGAATTTTGAAAGGATTGAGGAGAGGTTCGCGAGGATGGTGAACTGTCTCCACTATCTTTTTCACGAGATTTGGACCTAACAGGACTGGCATCTCTGTCAACTTTCGGTATTTTACTCGGAGATGTTTGAGGTTGTTTAGATCGCGATTTATTACCTATTTTTCTATGTGAGGATTTCGAGGAAGAGGAAGATTTGTCGATTACCGAAGATGAAGAAGTTCGAGAGTTCGAATTCTTCGAATCTTTCGACTTGGAATCGTTACTTCCACCTCCTCTATTACTCGTGGATAAAGAACTATTATTACCCACAGACAGATTTTGAGAACCTTTGGAGCTATTACTGTTTAGGTTACCACTACTATTACTAGACAATCGAGGGTCTTTCTTTTGACTTGTTCGATGCGACACAGCATCTTTATTTGCGTTACCACTGAAATTTTTATTGTTATTATTATTGTTGAAGTTCGTATTAGCATTATTGTTATTACTAGCGTTTAATGTCGCAGTATCGGAGCCGGCAAGATTTGTCGGAGACTTGTTGATAGTGCTAGTCACAGCCTGTTTCAAAATTAACTGCTGTTTTAATTGATCTGAAAGTACAGTATTTGTATTTGCCGCTAGCTGCGCTTGGCTTTCGCCCCGCGAATCCTTCTGAGTTGGTGTACTTATTCGCTGTCGAGGATCCACGCTTGAAACTGGTACATCTTGAGTCGAGGTTTTTATTCTTGGGTCACGAGATACCGGTTTAGCTGATGCTACTGCTATACTACTAGCTGGTGCAATTCGTGGACCATTGTTCGTTCCTGCATTTTTCAGAAGCGAAGCAGTTGCTGCTGGAAACTTAAAACAAAAACAGAAATGTTATTAAAAAATAATACATAACAAAATGGTTTTACTTGATTTGATTTTGTGATGCAATGAAAATGTATAATTTAAATTACCTGTTTTGCTACTTGTTTTGGTGCTTGACTTGGCACAACACTTGTAACAGGTTTTCCTTGTGTGACAGTGTCTGTGCTTGGTGTAATATGTGCTGTAGCTGCAACCTATTTAAATAAAAATAAATAAAGTTACAATTTAAAGCTACAATTTGAAAATGCAGTTAAAAAGAAACATTATTTTGTGACTCACCAGTTCACTTTTTAAATTTCCAGCTTGTTTATCGAGTTGCCGTTGTTGTTGTTCTAAATTGGCTTTAGCTTGAAGTAATTCTAATTCAATCTTTTTTTTCTGTAATTCTATCAGTTCTCGTTGTTTTTTCAATAATTGCTCTCGCATTGCTGCTTCCGTTGGTGTCACAGGATCACCAGGTGGAAGCTTAACAGGTGCTACAATTGGTTGTGAAACAATAGATGTTGCTGATTGTTGAGGCTAGAAAGAAAACATTATATACATAAGTATTTTACGTATAAAAATATATGATCATATTCATTATAATTTTGTTAAACCAACCATTGAAAAAAAACGAGGATTAACATGGATAGATCCTGAAGAAACACTAGTAGGAGAGGCAGTGATTGGCCAGGCAGGATCAATGCTTTGCACTCGTACATCCAAAGAAAATAATTTCTTTGGTGGAAATACATCATTCCATGTTTGTCTTAATTTCCACATGCTGGCTCTTGTATTCTCATCCACCTGTTCATTTATACAAATACTATTGAGCTTCATGTTTATGTTTCTCCTATTTTTAAGAAGTTTTATAGATTACAGTACATAGAGACAGTGTAGAGACATAAAATACAATGACCTGATATTGATTAAATGATTATCTTATAGCTTTACAGAATGTAAAGTCTCACAATTGAAACCACAGAAAAATTACATTAAAATAAAATAAGAATAAACGTATTTTATAAAGGAATAGAAATGATTAATATATGTATATCTAGATAATGCATTTTTCAAATAGTAATTAGCAAACATACCTTTTCAAATACTCCACAAAAAGTATTTACAATATTTTGTGTGAACAGATTTAAATACGCTCCATTAACATTCTTCACAATTGAATCAATCAAATAAAGAACAGGTAATTTAATATCACTTCTCACCTATTAAAACACAATATGTATATATATATTTATAAGTTATACCAATAAATTAAAGCCATTATTTCATACCATAATACAGATTCAAGAGTGAACAAAATAATTGAGAAACTTAAGTGGTGATTACAGAAATAATTACATTGCATCATATAGCTTATTATACTTCATTTACTTTATTTTTACTATATCTTAAATAAGCAAAGGTATGAAATACAGCTTTATTAGTTTTACCAATTATATCTATTTTATAAGTATTTAAAAAAAAATGTAATTTCCAAGACTCCCATTTCTTATAAATAATAAAAGAATAAGATTAACACTAGAACAACCAGTTTTTATTATATATTAGAATATTCTATATATAAATCATTATGATTTAAATGATAATTAAAATAAATAATTTATACACTTGTGTTTCTGTTTAAACAAAAATCAATATTAATTTTGATAAAAATATCTAAATTTTTTTATAAGCAATTATAAAAAAAAGAAAATCTGAAATCAGTCATACTGACGGGTTTGGTTATTTTAGTGTTAAATAAGTATATAACAATGTAAACATAACAATATATTTTATAATGTACAAAAAAGCTTATATAATTTTGAACTAACTACAATGGATAAATAACCTTTTGCAGATGATTCTCTACAGCTTGTACAATTGCTGGTGCATGTTCTATGTTGTCTTCAGCCAACATAGTAAGCATATTAATCAATGGTTTACTATTGATCGTCAAATCGGACAATGATGAGATGTACTCATCTGCTATTTCCTTAGATTTTGTGGATGTCATGATGTTGTGTTGCCAATTGATAATTGCAACAAATCTTCGTCGAATTGACAATATTTATTACACTGTAACACACGAAACAATATTAAAAATTCATGTTTTTTAACATAGCAAGACTATAAAATAAACACATATTTCTTATTGACTCTTTATTAAAATAATATACTGACTGACAAAAATTTATTAATATTTTATGATGCAACTTTAATAACTGCTTTAAGGTATTCTTAATATGGAAAAGTATTGAAAAGAGTTGAATACAAAATTTATTTGTGAAAAGAATTGAATACAAAAATTACAAAATTACAAAAATTTCAATTAAAAAATTTACACTATTCTACAATTTTAGAAATAAATAATAAAAACGTTACAATAGTTCAAAATAACAAAGTTTAAAGTAACAATAAATTGTTAACATCATAATTTAATAAAGCGTTAAAGAATAATTGTTTATTACATATTTGTAAGAGTATAAAATAAAAATAAAAAAATTTAATGTATAAAAAAAATTATTTGTTACACGAATAAGAATATAATACCTAACAGAATTTTTACTATTTCTTGGTTTTCTTATAGTTAGACTACACCACTTTTACTGAACTAAAATATAGGGACAAAAATGTTGGCCACGTATACAATGTCTCAAAATTCTACTCATACGAAATAAATTAAGACAATTAAAACTTGGACGATAACTAGTATGTTACTATTTCTATTTATGTAATATTGTTTGATATCTTTTTACAAGAGATTGATAGACGTCGTACACATATCGATTTTTTTTCCTTTGATTTAACAATCATGCACTTTCAAAAAACTTTCATTACACTATTATTTCAATGTACATGCACATTTTAGAAAATCAGCACAAATACCTAAGTGTACACGAATAACTATCACGCATCTGGATTTCCTTAATGCCTGAATCAAGCAAACTTGAACGACATTCAGTACTATAACTTCACGTTCTACGATGAGTTTTATTGAAAACACTATAAATGACACTAGTTAACATTTACCTTTTTAATGCATTTCGAAAAAAATAGAAATATTCCGAAGTACAATTATTTTGACTTTTCGCGATAATCACGCGGGCGCTACTGCTACAGCAAATGGGATACCCACGTAAAATGGCTACCATTCCTTTGTACCTTCTAACGGGATTACAAATATGTCACATTGATTGTGATTGGTTAAAATTCTTACTCTGTCGGTTGAATTTCGGCGAAGGACCAATCACATATTTCGTTATAAAATTCAAGTTAGTACACTAGAAGTTCACAATTATTCACATGTGTCGCTAGTGAGCAAGATGGAAGGATATGGCTACGTTTTCATTGGAACGATTTTTATGAGTAATTTATATGAAGAGAATGATAAAATGATATAAATTAGAAAACTTGCTGAAATTTGTTTGGTAAATTATAATAAATATTTTGAATATTTTTGAAAAACTAATTACAAAATTACAATAATTAAACTAGTTTCTATTTCTAAATTCATAAGTATTATTCAATAAAATTATTAATCATAAGATTGTTAATAAGTATATTAAATACGTAGAATATTTATTTAAATTGTAAATTGTTCATGAAATCGTAGCACTTAAAAAATACAATAAAATGTATATAAAAAATGAAATAATAGGGAATTTTTAAGTTATGTGTGTGGTGGTGTGTGTGTGGTGTGTGTCGTGTGTGTGTACACACTCGGGAAATTTTATCATTTCTAAATCATGAAACGTCATAATTTAATGGCGGGATTGGGAGAAAACGTCATTGTGACAGAATGGCAGTAAATCTGGAAAGTCAGTTACAATTTCTGTTAAGTACTTGTCTCTGTATTTATTTTATAAAAATGGAACATCGTGTATTTGGTAAATCGTAAAAACGGAGTACAGAGAATGTGTCGTGAACAGTTTCTTTCAGTGCTGATAGAAGAAAGTAAATCTTATTAAAAAAAAGTGCATTATAAAATTTCGGTTTGCCGTTAACGTTGAACGGTTGCGAAAACTGTACGTGTCGTGTTTGCAAATGCATCGTTAGTTTTATAGGGTTCTTGACCGTAATACGGTACGAATGTAATGGAGGATTATAAATTTCTCTTTAAAGTTGTGCTCGTAGGAAATGCGGGTGTCGGCAAAACTTGTCTTGTGCGAAGATTTACACAGGTATATGTATATACATTTATATTATCAGTTAAATTATATCTGTTAATAAAAAGATATGAAAAAAACTTTTTTTTGATAAATACATTTAATTAACTTACATATTTTCTATGTAAGCTGTTCCATCTGTTTTTATGATATGATGTTACCTTATATAAATTGTCCATTTAGAAAATAGTATTTTACATATGGGTTCTTATTTATTAATACGTAATGTTTGTTTTATAGGGATTATTTCCCCCAGGTCAGGGTGCAACAATAGGTGTTGATTTCATGATTAAGACTGTGGAAGTAGAAAATGAGAAAGTTAAGGTATGCATGTGATGTAATGAATTATGATTCATCCAATATATACAGATATATTTTTTTAGAATAACTTTAATGTTGCTTCTCTTTCAGCTTCAAATCTGGGATACTGCTGGCCAAGAAAGGTTTCGTTCAATAACTCAAAGCTACTATAGGTCAGCTCATGCTTTGATTTTAGTTTATGATATTTCTTGTCAACCTACATTTGACTGTTTACCAGATTGGTTAAGAGAAATTGAAGAATATGCAAGTAATAAAGTTCTTAGGATATTAGTAGGTAAGTAGTATGTGTTATTATATAATTATAAATTAAGTATATATAATATTGTGTTTAGGTAATAAAATTGATCGAGAAGATAGAGAAATACCAACACATGTAGGAGAAGACTTTGCACAAAGACATGGAATGTACTTTTTAGAAACTTCTGCTAAAGAAGCAGAAAATGTAGAACGATTATTTATGGAAATAGCAGCTGAACTCATGGAGGTAATAAAATAGTATAATCCTTTTTCAAATAATATATATTTTAAGATTTATCTATAATTAAATTAATATATTATTATAGCAAGCACGTAGTAAGGAATTACCTAGATATGAAACAAATACAACCTCAATAAATGGAAAAACAACATCAATTGGTGATACAAGTAATTGTGGTTGCAGCCGACTTTCTTAAGTAGTTTTTATATCTATTATTAAGTCATCCAAAAAATGCATAATTTCAGTTACTAAATATGTATGTAGAACACTATCATACAGTTTTTATAGAATATGAGGATTAAATGCAATATTAGTCGATTTACAACAAAAAAGATTTTAATACTAGAATATCTTTGATATTATATGTTAGCATCTAGTGTTATATCATGCAGATTATATAATAATTTTGTTGCAAACATTTAATATTTAAAATTGAACTTTAACTATGTTGATAAATATTTGTTCCCAAATTTGTTTTCATAGATATTGATTAAAGTCTGTAATATATAATTTTATAATTTTATGATTGTATTATTTCAATAACATTAAAAAAGTCAGGCACCTATTTTTTGACATTTAATTGTGTCCATAAATGAAACTTTACTATATGTTTTATAATATTTTTATTATGTCAGAAAGTACAAATAAGTATTTCCTATTTGGTGACTGAATATGAAGTCATTATGAATATAAGATTTTTACAAAAGTTGTAAGCCTAATATCGTCCAGAATTTTTCCAAATCTGCAGTATACACATACATGTTTATTATACTGCTTTAAGAGTCAAGTGAAATTTGATAATAAAGTTCTAAATATTTACAATTTATTATAAATATTGAAAATTATAAATAATTTTTTACTTGACCATTGCTTATTATGATAGGTGCATAAGATTTTTAGATTAACTTAACAACATTCACAGCCAAAGTTTTGTTGTATCTTTTAAGATTTGTAATACTTAGATGGCGGGTAATTAATACTTGTTCCATCTATGTATAGTTATCAGCGTTATATTTTATAAATTTTTAGTAATATTTATGTTTATAGGTAAGATTTTTGTTGTTATCTCATCTTATTACATCAACGACACAATTCTTTTAGCACGTCACTCTAGTCTTTATATCTTTTTATATTTTAAATACAAAAGTTAATTATAAATTATACTCTCATGTTTTTTATAATTATATTATTATATAATGGATTACCTCCATTTTTTACAAACTTTTATTAGAAAAGTCAGCTATATCATGTTTATTTTCACACAATTTAAAATTGAAAATTTGTAAAATAGAATCATGTATGTGGATATTTTTACAAGTATATTTGAAATTGTTTATTTGTATTGATATCTATATTGTACCTCAAATAGTTTAATAATTATAATGTATAGAGGAATAATAAAATATTTCACGTAATGTTTTGTTAATAAAAAAGTTATATTACATTTAATTTATTTCAAATATATGATGACATTGTATATTGTATTACATAAAAATTGTGATTTTTATATAATTATACTGTTTTAGCTGTAATGTAATAGTAAACATAAAGCTTTAAATTACCATTTAATTACAACCATTGTATAATAACATTTATTAATAATATAAATTTTAAATAACATACAAGATGCACAAAAACTTTTAATAAAAATTAATTTAAGGGATAAAAACGTATCAGTTTGTGTACAGATAAAAAATAATTATAGTAAGAAAATATCTTATAAAAAAAGATATTAATTATTCAAAACACAATCTAAAACATAGAGATAATATGCTGCAAATGATTGTGACAAAGCAATTCTAGATTTAAAAGATGTAACAAGTTATAAATAATTTTATTTCATCTCATAGTATTACAATCTACAATATTATCATTTTATATTTAATATACGCGCAATTAAAATGTATTTCAATTGATTGCCAAAATGAATACTTATAAAAGGTATGCTATATATATATTAAGTTTGCTGTAGTTTGCTGTAGTTTCGGAAAGTTTTAAAACTTCGCTTGATATTCTATATAAATAAATTAATTAATTAAAAATATATTTATTTAAAAGATTGTTTTATTCAAATATATACGTATAATATATACGTATATATATACGTAATATACGTATTATATATACGTCGCATTTACAAAATAATATTTGCATAGATAATTCTAATTTTTTTTGTTAGTTCACTTTATGTAATTCCGTTAAGTACAAAATAAGTTAAATTAATTTTTATAATTTATATTTTTATTATACATATTGAAAAAAGTCTTTTAGTTGTACTTGCTGAAGAGATAATTCAAATAATTTTTCTTGAACAGATGAATTCAAAGCATCTGGATGGATTTCACCTGGACAACAATTACTGATGTACATACCACCATGATTTTCAATTGCTTTGTTTACAGCTGCATATACAATTGAAATAGCACCTTGTCTAGGAGTCTGGAAAAAATATATTTTATTACATCATCATTATTTTAATTATAATATTAATAATTTAATTTTAATTTTAATATTCTCTTTAGTTTATTTACCTTAAGAAAAATTTTATAAAATAATCTATATTTCCAAATAAAAGAATTTATAAAAAGTTCTGTAAATACTACTCCAGGATGTACAGAATAAACTTGAACATGATACTGCCTTTCTTTTAAAAGATGCTGCAATCCTTTTGTAAATATTTCCTGTGCTAATTTGCTTTGTGCATATGCGCATTTAGGAAGAAATTTGTTTCTAATGAATAAAATTTACATCAATGACGCTATGAATTGAAAATGAGAAATATGCAATGCAAAGTAGAATAATAATTAACCATACTTGTTATTAACATCATGGAAATTAATTTTACCCAAAAGATGAGCACAAGAAGTTACATTAACAATTCTACTAACTTGATTAGGCTGTCCACCAACTTTTAATAGTGGTAGTAATAGTGCTGTTAATAAAAAATGTGATAGATAATTTACAGACCAATGTTCTTCAAAACCATCTACTGTTTCAGAATAAGGATGAAACATGATACCAGCTATAATAATAAATAATAAAATAATATTAATTTTGCTTTAAAAAATTTTTTATATACTAATAATTAGCTTTTATTTACTATTAGCTTACCATTATTAATTAAAATATGAATCTGTTCATAATCTTTTTTTATTTTCATAGCAAATTGTCTTACAGATTCCAAAGATGTATTGTCAAGTGTATATACTTTTGCTTGTCCCGTCTTGACGCCAGATTCTCTAATTTCAAGAATAGCCTTTTCACCCGCAGAAGGTGTCCTACAAGCTAAACAAAATATTTTAAAGTTTATATGAAATGCCGAAAAAAATAGAATTTATAAATAGTTAATTTTTAAATGTACCAATTATTACTTCCATGTCAAGTTCTAAAAGCATTTTTACTACTTCAACCCCAATTCCTCTAGAGCCTCCTGTTACAATTGCAATTCTTCCTGGTTGAGGTAAACAATCTTAAAAAAGAATAAATAATATAACATAATTATAATATAATATAATTATAAAATATCATAATTTTTATTAATTATTAATATTTCATATCTATGTAATAATAATATTTATCTTTCAATTGATATAAGTAAACTAATAATTTATTTCAATTTTTAAAAAAATGTTTATCAATTTTTGTTTTATTAGAAAATGTTAAGAAATTATAATTTTTATCAATAGTGGAGTTTTATCAATTATAAAAAAAATTCGTTACGAAAAAAAGCAGAGAAATCGTATATTAATTGTGTAATATATATTTTAAATTTTAATATAGAAATTTAGAGAAAAATACTTAAAAACGTATAAAACATTTAATACTTACCATTTTTATTTTTTTTTGCACTCATCAAATCATTTATAATTTCTTTAAAAGCTAGTAAACTATATTTTATATCTAGGACAAAAATGGGCCAATTTCTTCGTAAATTATGATACATAAAGCCACTTGCAACTATAGCGCAGATCATGCCGATGAGCAGCATTTTTCTAAATGTATTTTTGCAATATAAAAGAAATATCAATTTGTTTTACAAATTTTCAAAACAGATTGATTGTCACATTAAAGTGTCAATGCGAATAAAGAACTGAGTTAAGTAAAATACGTGCGGTATATATATTGCAGAGATAAGAAGTCTAACGGGACACGCAGAGGCACCAGGAGTATTTCCTTCTTCAATTTGCAGTCACACTATTATATGATTGCATTTTCAGCCAATTATGTATCCTTATCCTTATGATTGCATTGGATCTATTAGAAATGACCAATCAAATCTGCATTCCTTTACTTGGACTTCTCATCTCACTTGTTATTATTCCGTTTACTTTAAGCCTTTTTTATATTTCTTTTGCAACTCAAAGTACACGTCTTTTTGCTACTTTACATTTTCTAATTTATAACGTAATATCTTTAATGAATGTATGACAAAGTCTTTTTTTCAAAAAACCATGTTAACACATGAATTGTCCTGTAAAATTTATACTTTGTTTATGCGTTGAAATATTTAATTTTTATGAAATATTATATTACAATGAAAACGTATTTTTCATTTTGTAGCATTATCTGATTATGTTATTTTAAATCTTTTTTGTCAATATATTCATCTTATTTTAATCATTTTAAAATATTTATGATTAACAAAAATATCAGACATCGTTAATTATTGTGGCTGTCAACGTGTTACTTGTCAAAGAATATTGATTTGACTTAAACATTAATCCATAAATTATAGTATTGTGCGTATCTATAATTACAAATAGAGTTGTTATTGCATCGAAATTTTAATCTATTCAATAAGAGGGGAGCAGTAGCATAAACAAAATGTTCACGTGTTTGCTATAACTTGTATTGAATGTTAATGAATATCAGTTGCTGATACTAGTCTCGCTATTTTATGGTTCCTTAAAAATATTTGGACACTCTTTGAAACTAATAATTTGTTTTATTTTATTTATTCTATTATTTACGTATGTTTATATTGTAATGAAAGTGAACACAAATTATTATTTATAACTATTATAGTTCGTATCGTTAGAAAAGTTAGACATTTTTAGATATTTATATATCTAGATAGAATTACGAATAGAATTAATTTATTATTAAAATTAGCAATAAATTAGAATTCGACATAGATAAAATTAACATGATGGACATGGACAGCATAATGGACAGCATGAATAAACAGATTTTTATCGTCTTTCAAAACTAACCTTTGGTAGCAACGCTAGGATATTTAAATGATTTGGAATTCCTTGTATGAATATTAGGTTAGTAAATCCATAAAAGATGTTAAAGAATATTCATTCTTAACTAAAATATTTTTTAATCTTTCAATTCTTATAAATATTTTTCAATTTACATTTTTGTCAATAAAAATTTGTATCAATTATATAATTGTAAAATTTGTATAAATCATAATTGTAATAATTTTTTTTAATTATTAGAACTCAATTACTATAGACGAAATATATAAATGTACTCGTACACCTCGTTTGTGATAGTAGACGCACAAATATAGTACATATATGTAGTTACAAAATACGTACAATGACTAATTAATGACTAACCAATAATGGCTTAACATAAAAATACATGAATGAATATTTACGTTAGATGTAATGTATATAATGAATGCATCCTTGAAGAAGTTGTTAAAGGATTTTTAAATAAAAACACAACTTAGATAATGTATTCTTTTTTTTTTTAATTTTCAATAATTCAATAAAATGCCGTTAGAGTACGGTACATAACATATCGCCAACACCATCTATTAGAGAAATTAGAAATCTGAAACTCGAAACTCAGGGTAATTATTAAGGTACCTGGGGAAAATATTATATATAGAGATTGAATTTACGTATGTATGTAGATGCACAACGTTATTATACTCATTGCAATTTAAGTTTATGCGAGTGTTTCAAGGAATTGAAATTTTTTCATTTAATAAAGAAGCATTTAACCTATCGTTATATAAAGTAAGTACTGTTGAAACGATTATAAAATTGTAAAATAATTCATTTATTGAACGTAATTTGTAAATAAGATTTTCATATAATAAAAAATTAGGTTAAATATTTTCTAAAAGTATTAGCTATTGTTCGAACTTTATAAAGTTCAAAGTTTTCCTTAGTAGCAATAAAATTGATAAATTGTTATCATATTTATAAGGTATTGTACTTAATATTTCATTTAAATTAGATACTTTCACTTTAGAAAATAGGACGCAATTTACATTTCATACTTTTAAAAAAGTTTTTGAATAATTGTTTTAAATCTGATAAAAATATGAAAAAGATGTTTTATACAAATTTTATATAAATGTTTTCAAAGTTAGAAATTGTGATATTGATTTGAATTTTATTTAACAAACAGGATGGCAGATACTATAGGTACAACAACAGGCGATAATTCTATATACGTGGAAAAGGGCTGGTTTGCTTTGAGGCAACACATTATTGATAATAAGATTAAAGTTGGATTATGGGTTACAAGACTTTTTACTATTATATTTACTATTGGTTATGTCATTCCAATATTTGGGTATGTTATTGCAAATTATTTTGTCATTTGAATCGAAAAATTAAATTTTGTGTTTTTGTGTTACATTACAGTAATTCTTATAATATTTATTACAAAGTATTAATAAGTAATGCAGCAACTAGTGCATTACGCCTTCATCAAAGAGTACCACATGTTCAATTAAATAGGCAATTTTTGGAACATTTATTTATTGAAGATTCTTGCCATTATTTATTTTATTCTTTAATATTTCTTTATGCAGCTCCTGTCACATGTATCCTTTTGTATAATAATATAAAACACAAATAGAAATAAAATACTTATTTATTTGGACAAATTTGTCACGGAATGTAACAAAAATTATTTTTCTTAAATGATTAATTAGTGGTATTGACTCCTATATTTTTATTTGCATTAATACATTTTGCCTCTGGCTCTCTCGTATTACTTGATGTAAGTAAAACAGTTTCATTTTGCATTGCTGAGTCATACCATTCTAGTGTAATTTAATGCACAGTCATCATTATAATAACTGGTTATTATTTTGTTTTTTTTTTTTTTTAATTAAGTGTTTAGGACAGAACAGCTGGTGGGGAGCACGGCTTTTAATATCGTTGGTTGAATTTCAGTCACGAAATATTTTACGAGTTTGTGCATTAACTGAGATAATTATCTTGCCATTTACAGTTCTTCTTGTATTTACGTATGTATAATTTATTAATTTTCAGAAACTAGATATTGTACAACTAATTTACAAAAGGAATTTCTTATAGGGGTCGTGCTGGATTATTAACACCTTTTATTTATTTCCAATTCTTGAAATTCCGTCTTGCATCCCAAAGAAATCCTTTTACTCGTAATGTGTTCTATGAAATCAGGGATGGACTAAGTTCAGTCTCAAGGAAACCAACAATGCCAGTTATAGTGCGACAAATAATTGAAGGTCTACTATCACTTACACAACAAATGGTGCCTATTCGTCAGTAATTTTTATCTTAAACAGATGTATTAAATTATCAAAAATTTCCTAGGGTTCTAGGGTCCATGTAATAATAATTTCATATAATTGGATGATAAAATGAGTGCAAATGTAAAAAACAATAAACTTATGATCTGTTATTTAAAATAAACATAAGAATTATTAAGTAATATTTTAAAACTTTAATTGATATTTGTACTCATTTTTTGATATCATAGACGATAAATTTTTTCCGAACTATTTCATACAATTTATTATGAAATTAGATCTAGAATTTATTTACTAACACCAAAATATTCGTATAAATAAATTATGCAATTGAACTTATAATATTTTATGATATATAATACCAATCTGTAATAAGATTATAACTATATAATTCTAAATCACATAGAATCTAAATGAGTCCATAGTACAATGTTTGCTACAGTAAATATCTTTAAAACTTAGTATGTTATACTTTTCAGTTCTAAAAATTTCACTATTCAATTAATAAAACAAGTCAAATTTGCACTGTAATTCATAGTGATAACTATGAAAAAATTAACTAATGTATTAAGTTGTAATGTATAAAATGTTCATTGTATCAATTTTCTAAATCCTTCCTTTTTTAAAACAAATATTTTTATCTCATTTTGTATCATGTGTAATTTTAATTTTTTCGTATATAAATATTTTTAAGATTCACTGAAATTATGAATTATTAAAAATAGGACATTTTATATATTATAACATAATAATTTTCACATTTTTTAAAGTATATTTCATTATTGTTTGTTTATATTGATACAACTTATATTTTTCGGGGAAGGTTGAAAGCATGTTAAATAAGTAATTTTTCTATTGTTTGATATAGATATGAGTTATTCTATGGATATTCTGGCGAGACAGTATTTAATTGCTTAGTCATAGTTGATTGTCTCAAAAAATATTTTAACGTAATTCTATCGTAAATGTTATTCACAAATTATATTAAATGTTGAATTAAGTTTAAATTCAAATGTAAATTTTCATAAATAAATATATAGAAACAAATATTTTTTATTATGTTATGATTATGAAAGAGAATGTATCTCTATATATTTGTTTCTTTGTGTTCTTATTTATGTTGTTATTAAATTAAAAAAATGAAATAAAATATTTCTTTTAAAAGTTTATTTTCATTTATATATAAATTACACCGCAAGTGGCATAGGTTGTGGTAAATCCTTCGATGCTTTTACTTCAGATGTTGGTTGTGAAGGAAATATTTCATCCTTTGGTTCAACGATTGAAACAGAATCTGGAAGAGGCTTTTTGGGACCTGTTTTGCCATGAGGATCATATGGGAGCATAATTTTTACTTTAATACCAAGCACACCTAACACAAAATGATAAATTAAATCACAATTAAGCTCAATTAAATTAAAATCTATTTTTTTGATTAATTTCTTGGTGAACATACCTTGTCGAAGAAGTACATGACGAGTTGCAGTATTGACATATTCATTGGTTGGTTCTCCAGAGTGGATCATCAATCCATCAACAAATTTCATTGATTTTGCTCTTTGTCCACGTAATTTACCACTAACAACTACTTCACAACCCTTTGCTCCTGATTCCATAATGAAACGGAGAACCCCATAACAAGCCCTGTTATTATTTATAACTATTATAAATTTATATATTAGAAGTTTATATAATTTATCTAAATGTTTAAACTAACCGCCGTACAGCTAGACCTCCAATTAATTTGAAACGTAGGGACTCTGCTTGAGCAATAGCGCAAAGACCACGAGTTGCAACTTTTTCAGCATACAATTCAATATTTTGGGTTTCTTTGAAATTAAATCGTTTTTGTACAACAGAGGTTAGTTCTCGGATTCTACGACCTTTTTCACCAAGAACACTCTGTGTATGAGTTGCCAGCAATATAATCTCCGTACGATGGGGAGTAACACGTACTTCTACTCCTGAATATCCATCTTCAGAGAGTTCACGCGTTAAGAACTCATTTAATTCAGCTTTGAAGACTCCGTCTCCAACAAACTGGAAAAAGGAAATTATATGATATATACAATCTTAAAAGGTTATAAGTTAACCTAAAAGTATGCGGTCGGTTAACATAAACATAACTTAATTAAATATAAACTTGAACATTAACCAACATATTTTGGTTAGTTTGACAATGCATGTAAATTATCCTAATATCTGTGGAAGTAAAATATGTGAAATATGTCATAGTATAAAATGTATACTATACATCTGAAGTGAAAACATCTGCAAGTATCCATGTCATCCATAGCTTTTATGTGTCATTTTTGTTTGCTTTTTCATAAAATATTTTTTATATAACTTTAATTATCATAATAAACATCATATTTTTACGAATTATTCGTTATAAATTATGAAAATCCACAAACCTTTCTTTTCTTCGAAATTGAACGGTTGTCCATGTTTTATGTTGGCGACATAAAAGGAATTGAAAAAGGAATAACTGGAAGCGGAAATGATGCACTTACACAGAGTGTCATACGAGTGTTAAATTAATATTTCTAATAAAAAAATTACTTAAACAATACATATTATTTCTTTAGGAAAAAAGTTAATATAATTGTTTTAATAAGAAAAAATAAAATTCAGAGTAATTTAAGATTATTACTAGTTTTATTACTAGGTTTAGATAGAGGTTTAGGTTAGGTTAAGAAAAACACTAGATAGTTTTAAAATACTTTTACATATGTATATATGTATATGCAGCAGAATAATTAAATATATTTTTTTAAATAATTATTTTAAAGCAGATATGCAAGTTCGATAATTACCTTAATATAAGTGTTTGGCATGTAAAGAAGCAGATACTGTTTAATGTTAACTTAACTTCTATAAAAAAAATTTATTCCAGAGATAATTTAATTTAATAAGAAGGTAAATTCTAGACTAATAACATTATATCTACTGTATTTGTATCTACTGTAACTTTTTTTTGGTTGGAAAGATATGAAGATATTGACCACCATTACAATATGTACTAATTAGATTTACTTCTTACGGCCCTGGTGCTATCAAAACACACATGCATACCGTGATATACCTTTATATGAACATTATGTATATAAGTATATTCTATTGAGTCATGTAATAAAGATACACTTGTGTATAGGTTTTGTTGTTGCGTGCAGTGTACTTTGCTTTGGAATTATGTTTTATCCTCGACATGGAGTGGAAAACAGTTGCGTTTATAGTGTTGGTAGTGAGTTTATGCTTTTTGGCAATACCAATTAGAGTGGATCCTGATACTAGCAACGAGGATATTAAGCTTTTCCAGAATTATGTCACACGCTATAACAAATCTTACAGAAACGTTCCATCAGAATACGAAGAACGATTTAAACGATTTCAGGTAAGCCACAGAAATTCGTGAAAATACCACATAGCCGATAAACAATTCACATGATGCTCATTATACATGAACATCTCACTTTCGAAAATTTCCCGCGTTCTTCTCTGCATCACTGCGTGTTTTTCTTTTCTTTTTCACTTTTATCTATTCTTTTTTATTTTTCTATTTTATTCTATGTTTACAAATCTTTAGGATTCATTTAGATAAAAATTATCGCACCATTTTGATAACACAATCATTAAATTCGTAGAATAATTGATAACCAGTTGCAAAATTTAAAAGTTGTTATCAAGTAAACATTCGATAAAGCGCGTGTACATAACAAAATAAAAAAAGAAAACATTAAATTATTTCTAAGATAAAAAAAGTAGTCAATTAGTTTTTTATAGTATTGAATAAATGAAGATAGCTATGTTCTTGTTATAGAGATCGTTGCGGCATATAGAAAAAATGAATGGTCTCCGATCATCGCAAGAAAGCGCTTATTATGGACTCACTGAATTTTCTGATATGTCAGAAGATGAATTTCTGACGCTAACTCTCTTATCTGACTTACCAGCAAGAGGTGGGCATTCGGTTTACATCAAGCAGTCTGAATATTTATTATTAATAAATAAACAATCCATCAGGAGAGAAACACGTGACTGCACCTTATCATCGCAAACATCATTTATTGCAATCTACTAATCGGATGAAAAGATCGGTTATTGTACCTTCAAAATTCGACTGGAGAGACAAAGGAGTGATTACTCCGGTACGAAGTCAAGGTTCTTGCGGTGCTTGTTGGGCTTTCAGTACCGTTGAAGTTGTTGAATCGATATATGCAATAAAAAATGGCACTTTGTACACGTTGAGCGTACAAGAAGTATGAGCGTTCAATATATCTTTTTGAGATTTAGCCAGAGAGGACAGAAAATTTTATCTATCTTCGATTTTTCCGATAGATGATTGACTGTGCGAAAAATAGTAATTTTGGCTGCGAGGGTGGGGATATATGTAGCTTGCTCTCGTGGTTATTAGCGTCCAAAGTTCAAATATTTCAAGAGTCTACTTACCCACTCGTAGGGAAGACCGGTACGTGTAAACTTGGGAAGTAAGTATGAACAAAAATATTCGAACGATATGGAACACGGATAACGATTAATTTTAAAATATTATTTTTATAGAACGATAGATAAAACACCTGGTATAAAAATACGAGATTTTACATGTGATAGGTAAGAAAATTGCATTATGTGTAATATGACATTAATAGTTTTAAATGAAGGATTTTGTTTAAGTATCAGACATACAATTGGTAAAAGAACGAGAACTCTAGTGTAGTACCGTATCGGTCTGTGCTGCTTTGTATGTAATTAGCTATGTAAAGGTTTTCTTACATAAGCTAACCGGTTAATGTTACTCGTAATATGCATGCGATGATGCTATAGAGCCAAGAATTCTATCTTCTTCTTCAGAGTTTAATCGAATGGAAAATGAATTAAAAAAATTAATATTTTAGTAAATTAAAATTCGTTTAATTGTAAATAACTGTCATCTACAGTCAATAATATTCGTCCACAGTATTTGCTGTTAAGAAGATTAAAGGTTTAACGGATTTTAGTTTCGTAGATGCAGAGGATGAGCTGCTGATAACATTGGCCACTCATGGCCCAGTGGCGGCTGCAGTAAATGCTTTATCCTGGCAAAACTATTTAGGCGGCGTAATACAATATCACTGTGATGGTTCCTTTGATAACCTGAATCATGCTGTACAAATAATAGGATACGACAAATCAGCTGCCATACCACATTATATTATAAAAAATTCATGGGGAACAAATTTTGGAGATAAAGGCTACATGTATATAGGGATAGGCAGTAATTTATGCGGTATGGATTTATCATCTTATATTATTTACATGTCGCAGAGATTTATCAATTTTATATTGAATAGTTTTTTATAACAGGTATAGCGAATCAAGTGTCGTCATTAAATGTTCTTTGAAGCAATCTATCGACATAAACGAAAGTATTTGAAGAAAATATTTATATTGATCCTAAAATGTACATGAAATCTATAAAAGTATTTTTTTAATCAAGGTACTTTGAAAATACATACAATAATATTAATAACAATAATATTAATGACAATAATATTAACAACAATAACATCTTTTACACGTATATTCGATAATTGTTTTACAATTGACAGAATTTTTACGCTATTAGTATTATGCAGCCATTTGTATATTTTTACAATTATTCTAATATAAAACAGAATAAAGATTTATATTGTTATTTCTACATTTACGTATTCGATATTCCATTATCTATTGATTTATCTATATTCATGCATCCTAAAAGTTATGGCATTATCGGGCCATCTCCTACGTATCGTTCACTGTACATTCAGAATTGTTTTGATTGTCATCAGGATTCCATCCGTTGCAAGCAATGGATAATTTTGTCTTCATTTGTTTCGTCAATGGCGGAATCATATGGCGAGGTATCAGAAATGTTGACAAGTTGAATAAATCTAAAAATACCTTGTACCTATCGCTATGAACAAAAAGACATGAATTATCAATGATACGTGTTTTTAAAAATATTTTCCATAAATAAATAAATAAATAAATATATATATATATATATATATACATACACAAATACAGAGTATGTACTGACCTTAAAGTAGATTTTAAATATTGATATCCCGAAGATCCTCCGGTTCCGAGTTGTTGGGAACCAATCATTCTTTGAACCATTAAAACATGATTATCTAGCGAGTAAAATAGAAATGCAAGTATTTTACTTATTACAAAGTAATTAAATCAAATAAATAAATATATCTTCTTACACCTCCACTTAGTAATGAGAGAATCAATGTCCATTAATGCGGTCAAAATTTGATGAGGTTGGCTAAATCTTGGTTCATCGCGGTACAATGTGATCATCACTGCACCTTGAAGGGCGCCGTACGCGAATTTTCTTTCTCCTCGAGATACGAGCGCATTGTGGAGAGATTCATTGAATATTGTCTCGAATACTGCTTTCCGAGAATGTATATTTGCCAAATGATAATTCCTAAGCTGTTCTTTCGTATGTTTCTGTGAAAACAATAAAAAGCATTAAAACTTCTTCAATGCAAAGCTGTTTATCCAAGTAGAATAAATGATTACTCGAGCGAGTTGCTCCTGTTCAACGAGCAATTTCTCGACGGATCGTTTGTATTTCCCCCAGAAATCAAAGTCATGAGGTTCCAGGCCTGGTGTTCGCGCTAACCATTTTTGGACAAGATAACTGAGACTAGGTTCATCTTCTGAACGTTTAATTGCCTCGATGGCTTTTGGATCCCTTCCGAATATTCTTGTGTAACTTTGACTATATTTGACTCTATGATCCTGTTTCACGCCCAATTTATTCTCCAACAGACGAAACTGTAGCGATTGGAAGCCCGAGGCTGGACATAGATAGTCTCTAAATGTCATAAAATCCAGCGGCGTCATGGTTTCCAAAATTGTCACCTGGTCCACTAGTAGCTGGAATCCGAAATTTTTCACTAAAAAAATATCGTCTCCTGGATACGTGAATTTTTCAATATTTGAGTACAGGTTGACCCTTATGGTCTGTTATTGTCTTTGTTGACGTTGAATCGATCTTACTGTGGCTAAGACAACCGCGTTTGCATTTCTATGGGTGCGACGCTTACACTTTTACTGTACAAAGAAGAAGTAATCATTAATCTGCGCAATATGGTAATAACAATTTTCTTATGGTTATTTTGATAGTCGAATTAAAAAAAAAAAAAAAAAAAAA
>CAJDYZ010005113.1:20375-30666 GCA_903986555.1 Heterotrigona itama
TAGTTCACGTTAAACAACTCATCTTTTCTTGTAATATTTTTTTCTAATTTCCTGAAAGAAGATATAGCTTGTTATAGTTGCATAAATCACCCTGTATATTTACTGTGCTTTCATGCATCGTGGAAGCGCAAGAAATTTGCATGAACTTTTCTTGCACAAACACTGATACACGTCACAGAATAACTTTTCGTCAGTACTTTCTTAAAAGATCGTTTTTCGAAACTTGACTACGCAATTTGTTTGAAAAACAATGATACTTTCGTTATCATTATAATTATTTTAATAATTATATATTATTTTATTTATATATTTATATATTTCTCTAAATTGTTATGTAAATCCTGTCTATCGATTTTTACTGTTATTTTTCGAGGTTGTGTTTGCCATATACGAATTTGCTACGTACAAATACGAATTTCCCACTAGCATAAGCAATAACAACTGAAGCGGCAGTATTTAGCAATTAGTATACAGGGTTTATCTTGCGTGATAATATATTTGCTCATTCTGGCGCAACTGTACGCGTATTTGGACGAGAAACAAAGATAGAATGCTAATTTACTAAATTATGTCTACTTAAGTTTCTGTAATTACTCCATACACAAAAGACCGTAGGTTGTCATGTATTTCTTAGAATGCAAAAATTTATCTAAAACAAGACGCACATTACAATATTTAGTGCTTGAAATGAATCTCGATTATATTAAACATCATGTAATATTATAACATTTATAAACATTGTAATTAATTATGATATTTAGTAGATAAAATAAATTTCTACTATATTATAACATTTCTATTAAAACACGTTATAATATTTAGTAGATAAAACGAATCTCTACACCAAGTTTCATTTCTTAAATCACTCTGATAAAAATATGAATTTGCACAAACATGCGCAGTCTAATGAAAGTCGAATTGAAAAACATATTTTTAGATCTATCCAGTTACTAGTTGCTAGTTACGTTACTAATTAAGTAATACTTCTCACAATGGACGATTTATCTTGGCAAAGATATAACAGTGAAACGTGATAGCGCTAATCAGACCTACTCTTATGTCTGTCCATGAATAACCTTATCTTCAAGTTTGAAATCATTCTCAGCATTACGTTCAAGGAGTATATCTTGGGTAAAGTGAACGATTTTATTTTAAATATAATTAGTAAGCTTTGAATATTTATATAAAATTATAATTTCATAAAAAATTTTATTTTGTTCATTGTCCAATTTAGATATAAATTACATATCAATAAAAATTTATATTATGAATGTATTTTTCAAATATCATTAGTAAATTACATAAATTTATAATTTCCTGAAAAAATTTATTTTATCCATTATCCTATTTAAAAATGAATGAATTACTTCATTTATTCATAAATTATTTCACATGAATAAAAATTTATGTTACAACAAGTTTTCTGTTTTAGATATTTTACATACTTTTACATGAACGATTTCTACAAATGCGTGATCAATAAATTCTATTTACACCTAGATTTCACGAAAAAATTTATTTTAAAAATTTATTGTCCAATTCAAATGCAAATACTAAATATAAATTGCTTCATCCACTGCACATCGATAAAAATTTATGTTATTTATCAAATATTGTGACGGGTTCTCTGTTTTGGATATTTCACGCATTACAACGAGTGAAACGAACTTATAAATATGATTAGTAAACTTTGATATTTACGTAGATTTAAGAAGAAAAGAAAAACATTCACGTTTCATCACAAATATCACGATTCATTCCCCATTTTAAACATTTCATATACATATCGTACACATTCCGTGCATTTTTTTTTTTTTTTTTTGTTTCTTCCTGGGAAAATTCATAAAAATTCACCGGTCAATGCTCGAATTAATGCTTTCCAGACCGACTGTCTACCGTGATTCGTTCTCGTTAAAAGTACACGCGAACGTTTGACGTGCAATTTCGCACGGTGTATCGCGTGAAAAATAAAATCGCGGGACGTTGACACGAAGCTGAAAAAAACGAGACTCGAAGCGCGGACGAATGACAAACATTTCCTGAATCGCGCTTCCACCCCCGCGCTCGACTAGATGTTTCCCATCGATCCGCCTCGAACACATCTAGCCTCTTCATATTTAATAGTTTACTACGTGCTCGAACGACATTTCCAGTTATACCTTGCTGTTTAAGGGAGGGACGTTAATACTTCAACGCCGGCCACGATAAAGGGAAACTTAATGCTTATGGCTAATGTGCTGTAAAAATTTAAAAAGATCGTCGATGATTTAATACACGTGTGTGTGTGTGTGTGTGTGTGTGTGTGTGTGTGTGTCAAGTTTATATAAAATATACAATAGTAACGAACATTCGAAAGCTTCCCTCTTTAATTTCAATGTTGTTTTATTTGTGACGGTGACTCGAGTCAATCTGTCTTTTTCTTTAACTTTCTATAGATCGTTGATAAATATGGTGGTTGAGCGTAATTATACGTTCGAACTTTCATAGGGGATGATTTTTTTTTTTTTTTTTCAAAGTACAATTAAACCGACAGCGATGAAAAATTGTCGATCATTTGAACTGATTTTTGAATAACAATTTCATTTAAAAATGTAAAGCTCCTAGTTTTACGTTCTTTTCTTTTTTATAGATAATTCTACAATGATTGAGAAAGTAAAGTTACCTTTTTCAAAGGAAAGTTGTGAAAATTGAAATGTGTCTTTAAAAATGTTGAATAATGTTGTTCGTGATCTCGAAGACTGAAATCTTCTCCTAACAATCTAGTTGTACGAGTTTCTTTCCACTGTTTTATTGAACCATGAACGTATTTATGCTGGTCTACTTCCATGTAAAATCAGACACGCATTTGCAAATGAAAACGTTGCATTATGTTACGATGATGAAGCTTCACCGCGCGATTTCTCCCAGCTTGTTCATTTAACAACGGTCAGAGAAAACACTGGTGGTTTGCCAGGTCGCTTGTTTTCCTTTTCCTTTCCACAAAAAGTTGACAAATACGTTTGACGATCTGCACGGAATGCTCGTAATTTCTCGTCGCTACATTAAACCATGCTGCGGACGCGAAATTTATCTTTTTTGAAAATTCCCGACATCGAGACATTGTCTCTATTTATTATACATATAAAAACGATTTTTTTCTTTCTACACGATTGCCTTTTACAGTTTAATTAACCGAACGAATGAGACTGTGACGATTATATACTTTTTATCCGTAATAATGTAATAAATCGAACTTATTTGTGCTTTCAGTTAAGGCATATCCTAATAGTTGAAAAGAATTGTCCCTTATATATTATTATTTATAGATATAGATACATATTATATCTTCGTCTTTCCATTGAAGAAATTTATTAAAAAAAAACTTCATCAAAATTGCTTTGAATCTGTATAATTATTCACATGTACTGTAGACTTGTGCGTATTTTGAATATATTCACCAAACAGTGTATGAACAACATAATAATAAACAATATAGAACTTGTTACAGTTAAACGTGCATTTAAATATTATTTTAAATGGTATTTACAATTTTAATTCCATTCGAATTCCTATCTAATTTCTCAATTTTATTAAAAATATTTTAAAACCGATATTGTTTACTTTTCGAGCAGAAGAAAGATTTGCTCGAATCACCTTTCAAATAATAACCAATATTTTATTTTGGATACTTTCGATGTTTGTAATCTGTTATCATTATTAGAATATTAAATATTATGTTAATATTAAAATATAGTAGTATTATTACTAAAGTATCGTTATTAATTTTGTTATTTTATTACGTCATTACGAACAGAGGGCACAACCATAACATTTCGTTACCTTATTACGTCATTACGGACAGAAGGAAGATCTTCTTTTCGTTTTATTTTTTGTTGCCATTACATAGTATAACGACGTAATAAAATTAATGTGGAAAAAGGAAAAAATGTCATTCTAACTTTAGGATAAAAAGAAGATATCCCTGCTGAACGAAATCAAACTGAATAAATTGATTTCGAGCAGTAACATTTCAATTAGATTAGATATCCCCGTTCAATTGATTATGACACGCTGTTAATAAGCAGGTAGTCAAATAATTTCATTTCTACAATTTCGTTTTATAATTCATCGACTAGAAACTGACGAATATCGATTTACGATTTAATTAAAACATTTCAGTAACGTATATGTTACACTTCAATATTATATATTAAAACGCTATAAAACTGTGCAACATACAAAGTAGATGTTTGATGAAGAATAATAATTGCAGTTTTATAAGAAATATTTGAAATTTAAATTCTTTTTAATACTACAACTTTTCAACGAAAAAAAAAAAACCATTAGAACCTACAAATGAATATTTCAATCGTGACAAATTTTTATTTTAAGGTTACAAATGAGCAATTCGCTGACAAAACCAACAAGAGAGGAACTCCATTGAACGATAAATATATAACATGGACTTTATGGATTTCATGGATTTAACAATAAAGAAAAAAAATTTTTTTTATCAAAAGAATTGCTAGAAAACGTAGAATGAATATTTGAAATTCTCCATTGCATATGAATTTTTCAGGGCACAATCGATACAGTTTCACGACAAAGTCAGTCAAAAGAGTATCTCTATTTAACAACAAAAATGGCTAGAATTTGACGTTTTCAATATAAAAGTTTTTAAGAGAAGAATAACTAAAAAATGAAAAATGAGTATTTAAAAATCTATTCAACTACTAATTGATTAATTATTGTTTATGAGCAGGTTAAATTTCTGATTAATAACTTGCTAACGAAATGGATAAGAAATTTAACTTATTAAGAATATAAAATATATTAAATTCTATTTTCTACTAGTATAATAAACATCTATTTCATACTCTTCTGCTGCATATATTTTCCACGTAAATTTTACAATTTTATAGAAATTTCAAGAAATTCAAGTAGAAACATTCACAAAATTGTTCATGTGTTCGAGAAATTGTCAATAGTTTACATTATTATAATTATTTGAGAGAAAACATGGTGCAATTCAGCCTCATTTTAAAACGTGAAATCTTCATTTTGAGAGTTTTTTACAAAGATGTTTTCACACTGTACTTTTATTCTCGAAAATGGTAAAAATGCGAAATTCAATCGTCGAAATAATTTTTTCCTGGCCGTTTTGAAAATTATAATCTTCCTTTTATATCGAGTTTTTAAAACTCGCTGTACTATATTTATAATATTTATATTCGACATGTTTTATTGAACTTGGAACAGTACGATTGAACAAAATTGACAAAAATACAAGAAATCTCAACTGTGACGTTCAAAGTATCGACAATTTCTCTTGAAGTACGAAAGTGTTTTGTAAGCTGTATTTATAATACTGCGATGCACAATCTTCAATGAGTTGAGAATAACAGTGACTTCTAATGCAGGAGAATTATAATCTCTCTGCAAAGAAAACACCATTAAGCAAGAATCTCAATTTAACAACAAGCCAAATCGAATTCTCAAACGAACTGATTTCATGGAAGATCGAGAATCGCTTGAATTTGTGTGCAAATCCCGAGAGTTCTCTTTCTCTCTGGCGGTACTTTCTGGAAATAAAAGACAGGAGCAATTGTTTCTTCGCGAACAAAGATGCAGAGGAAGGGTGAAGATTCGGTGAAATTTGGCCATCATTCGTCACAGTGAAGTAACTCTTGACTCTTGAAATCGGTGAAGATTAACGACGAGTGGATTGGTGTAAACAGAGGTCGATTTACGAGAATTTGCCTGCGCCACGGTGTTGCAAATCTCTCGGTGAAATTAAGGGACAGTGACATTAGCCTGATCGCGACGTTATTACAAAAAAACTGTCGCAGCTGCTTTCCCCTAACAATCGAACCGTCAGCTTTCCTGTCTTTCACACAGCGTTCCAACTTTTCCCGATAAATCGGCAGTTTCTCCACTTCGAAAACCCTCGTCGCGAGACAATCAGGTAAATGGAAAACAAACTTTCGTTTTGAAAACGTAGTTCTGGATTTTAGAGATGTAAACATACAGTCGAAAACCGGTGAAACGTGAAACGTGACTGTCAACGTTTCAATTCCTCCCCCGCCGTAAATCGAGCACAGTCGACGCGAAGAAATTTTAAAACAAATACGCTGGCTCGTTTTCGGAAACAAAGCTCGCCGAATGATGGCGGTATGTCACGAACGGAACTCGGCGCGGAGGATAATGGAAATTCAAACGAGGATGGATGTGCATATTCATCCAGAAGCAAGTGAAACTGAAGTCGAACAATAACGGACTGGGAAAATATATAAATATACCGACAATTCGATCAACAGACCACCAAGAAACAAATGGCTAAGAAGAACAGAGTTCACTAATGGGAATTAATTAATTAAATTACAGTAAGTTTATTCCTGAAGGACTACTAATGATCCGTGCCATCATATTCGTTAAATGATCTATCGCAGGTTAGTTGTAGATCTAAGCAAAATAATATTATAATAATTATATTAATTAACATAATATATATCATGTTAAATATAATAATATTATGGTAATTATAATTATTATATTGCAACAGTACAATAATATTTGTAATAATTATATTTGTAATTATCGCGAATGAAAATTCAATAGACTTGAAATATAATATATTATCCAGATGTTCATTCTGAATATTTTTAAAATCTTTTTAACACTATTTATTCTCTTGGAATTTTAACGCAGATTAATGTTCATCCTTTGTACTCGAAATGTTCCTCCTCTTAGGTATTGCCAAAATTTCTGTAAGTGTTAGTCAAGAAAAATTTGTTTAGTTCGAGTGCAAAAGGTTAAGGGTTAAGTTTGTAAAAAAAGAAAAAACATAAAAATGAGTATGCGATAAGTTTGGATTGAAAAAAAATAAAAGTTAGAATCTGTAATAACCAACCGGGCTAAATAAATCTCCGGCTGACAATTTGGAATGATTAACAAAAATAAATGAAATATTAACGAATATTAATGGAAAAAGCTGAGTCAGCGAGACTCATAAAATACAAAAAAAGAAAGAAACATAACCTGAACGTAACTCAATATAAACTTGACCAAAAGTTAAAATTTAACTTAAAAAAGTATCGAAGATATTTTTTGTAAAAATCTGGGAAACTAAAAAAAAGCGAGCGGTTTTAGTTAGTTACATTCATAGAAAAAAGTTGCTCAGAATAATTTGTAAATCACTGATTGTAATAAGACACGATTATGGCGATTAGTTACAAAATATTTATTGTAAACATATATATCTATGTGAAAAATTAGTGCACAATACGAACAACAATTTTACAAATTCATCGAGATAACGTAAATTCTAAAATAAATTAAAAATTTTTATTTCTTCAAAACTTTTTTTTGAAGAAATCTTGAAATTCGAATTTAAATTTGGGAAAAAACGTCGCGAGACATGCTGAAAATGTAAATTTATTCGTTCTATTAAGACTTGTGTTTAATAAATAAATTATTTTATTGAAAGAACTTTGCGGCAAATTCATTCCGAGAATTTTTATATTTTATAACTGATAATTTCTAGAAATTTAGAATAGTGAAAATAATTAGTTTTCGACTAATATATAAATTACTTTGAAAGAAGATGCAAACATAAAACTCGTGACAGCTTCATCCTACGAATTTCTTTAGATTTTATAACTGATAATTTTTAGAAATCTAAAATGTTGAAAATAATTAGTTTTATGAATTACTTTAAAAGAAGATACAAATACAAAGAGCTCGTGACAATTTCGTTCCGAGAATTTTTAGATTTTATAATTAATAATTTTCAAAAAATTTAGGATAGTAAAATTAATTAGTTGTTGATATGGAAATTACGAAGATTATAAAAAATCGACATTTTAATTGAATCAGCCCAATACAGATCCTTCATATTCTACAAACTTGAACTTGTTTCCAAAGGCTTAACGAGAGGATTCATAGTAAATGGAAGTAAGAACATAGAGGAACCGAGTCCTTTGAATTTTGGTCTCATATGGAAATCAGTCGACTCTGATCGTTCTTACTGCATGTAATTTGCGTGAAAATTAATAAAGTTTGAAATCAGGTTATCTCTAGCAAAATCCAACCATAATTGAATTCAACAAAATGGTGAAATATAATTTTCCATGAAAGTCAAAATCATGCGTCAAATTATTGTTTTTCAAAACAAAAGTTTAAAACAAAACCATTCTGAAACTTTTCAACGAAAATGAGAACTATTACGATCTATGAACTAATTGAGGATCTAATTAATCGTCATGTAGCTGAAAATGTTCTTCAATATAGCATTTTAATATTTGAGGTTTCGATTGTTAAAACGTGTATGTTGTAATATAATACATATATCATATGTGATATATAATATATTTTTTTATATGAAAATCGTAGGAGAAAAACAATCCTCTAATTTTTAATATAATTCCATTATTAAGCAGGAGAATTTTATCATATCATAATTGAAGTAATCTAAATTTTTGTGTCAATTTTTTTAAAGTAACTGAAAAACTGGCCAAGTTTTATGAAATTTCATTAAGACAAATAATATTTTAGTTGTTATTTTAGTTCTAAAACCAACATAAATTAATGAGATTAACGTCGATCGATTAATAGTATTTTCCCAATAAAAATAGAAAATGTGATTTGTCATGTTCTTCCCTTACATTCTGTAAATATTTAGATGACAAAAGCTGATACAATAGTAAAAAGATCAAACCATTCGAACTATTTATATTAAAGTTTAATAATAATAAGAGTAACTCTTAAAAAAATATTTTTTTATATTCTTTTATAAGTATTTATATGACAAAAGCCTAATGAGAATTGAATGTTAAAGTATTTAAAAATAAAATTCTAAAAATCAACATTTAAAAAAAAGAGACAGCATTTAAAGTTGAAATTTAATATTGGCTTACTCAACTTTCCAAATAATTATAAAATTTTACGACGTCTAAATATTATTTAAATACCATCTATGTTCTAATAATTCTATGACAATTGCTATATAAAATATCTTTCCCAAACTGTCTTTAAGTATAACATTTCAAGTGTAATAAATATTTTACAAAATAATATAAATAAACAACGCTGGTACAATAATATTCAAGTAAAATATTCTATAACATGATGCATTTTAAAAATCTTACTAACAAGAGAACATATCGAAGTCGGAGCCGCCGATTTTAATGTAATTTGGCATGAATGTTTTCAAAAAAATTTTCATCTTTTTTTATCGGCAATGCTTGACGTTGAAGGAGTGACGAAAACTTGGGGATGCGAAACATATTTTGTCAAATATCTCGGAAATTATTGAAGATTCCGTTTTCGTGTAAATTGACAAATTTAATAGTGTGTACCGTTTTGCTTAAAAAACTTTTATATATTAAAGAAACCGTATTTTTTAAGTTTTTCCAAGCAAATGTTAATAAATTTTCTTGAATATTTGTTCATGAATACTATATATTTAAACACAAATTACGGATGAAATGAACGGACGTGCAAAGCACACTAGAATTGTTCTCTGTTCGTAAATACGTTTTAAAGTGTCAAATGTTAATATATTTTGGTTCTGAAAAAAAGCTGATTTCATTGTTCAGTGCTTGATGCTTTTTTTAAACTTTTTTGCAAGCACAAAGTGTTGTCAACTGTTTCCGAAAATGAAAATCGCCGCGAGCGATAAATTCAAACGGAGGCCACGAAAATTCATTAGGACCAATTTACTCGAAGCCAATTACTTAAAAAGCCGTTTCATTCTGCGCGTCCCGTTTAAAATCGAAACATTTGACACACCGTTTGTTCGATTCGCAACCCTCTCCCCCCTCGAGATCACTATCGCGATTCGTTCGCATTAAACGCGATGGCCTGTGCCACCTCAATTAACGTCGCGATCGAACGATCGATCGATCGATCTGCGTACAACTGCGGGGAGGACGGAGGCTCGAATTACTTAAATAATCGAATCGTTGCACCGCGAGCCTGATTAATCGGTGGCAAATCATTCAGGGAATTTCGCGTGCCAGGGGACTCGTGCAGACTATCCTCGCGTCGTGCGTCGCGATTCCTGGGAACTATTCAGGACGAGTCTCGCCGGTAACCTCGATCGAAATTAATGGAATCCTCGCAGGACAGGAGCACTCGGCCGCAGGAGCCAACATACGTCGTAACATTCCATACAAGACGCTGCTTGTTCCATCCCTGGAGAATGAATTTCATCGTCTCGATTGGAAATTAGCAAAAATTCGGAATGTAAGTTTGACGGAAATCAAAAGTAACTATCTCTCTCTCTCTCCCTCTCGAAAAAGAGAGAGAGAGA
>CAJDYZ010005113.1:57452-72922 GCA_903986555.1 Heterotrigona itama
TACTTGCAAAATCGTTGATCTTTCGTTTATACTTGCAAAATCGTTGATCTTTCGTTTATTTTTCATTGCAACAGTAACGAACGCTACGCATTCGATTACGTTTATTTAACAAAAACGTACTTTATTTGTTGTTTCAACTGACACGTAAAAATTCATCGGTGGCGCCAATAATACGACGGCCGCTATTTATTTCTTTTATTCGTCTAACCATTTATCGATTTAAGAAGAACATCAAATTTCATTTTCACTAACATATTGTACTCGTTAAATAATTAGAAATATCAACGAAAGTAAAACAAAAAATTAACCGATTATACCGATGGACTATATTCAAACGTATGTTACTGTACTGTTGGAACGCCATCTATGCCACTGCAACACCGGAAGTACTACGTGAACATTTTTAATTCAAATAGTTAATTTGAACAGATATTTACTTTATGTAAAACAAAAATTCAAAGTAGAAACAATTTCGATAATCGATAGAAATTTCAACGAAATTGTAGTATTTTTGTTTCTTTCGTGCAATGCATAAATTTAACTTATGTCAAATAATACCTAAACATTATAGAATAAGAGAAAGAGTAAAATATTTCAAATAAAATTGATACGATATTTAAAAAACTCAATCATTATCATTACTTTCTGGAAAGTACAAAATAGGAGTTAACGAGAATATCCTGTTAAAGATGTGAAAACATCGTTTTATTTTACCTGGAACCAGGACGACAAAACCCAGGCTAATGTACAAGATATCGTATAACGAGGGAAATTGTACATTAAAGAGAAAATGAGAAATAAGGTTTAGGTTAGGTTTACAACATAAGGACACATCTTAGCAACGCTCCTTATTACTCGTTAACTCACTACTTAAACAGATCTTTGAATTTATTATATGTAGAAAAATCTAGTCATGTAATAACTAACGAGAAATTACATAACTTAATAACCCTCTATTGACAGCTACGTCAACTAAAAATGAAGACGTACGCCATTTAGTATCATGATGCGCCATCTACAGAATTTAGATTTAAATGAACGTAAGATTTGATGCTTTCAAGATCAAACAATGCAGTTTTAAAATTTTTGGCGATAGAGAAAGTACAGTTGCGAATACGTATGCTTTTTTTTTAAATAGAAATACCAGTGTACTTGTTATAAATCCGTAGCGAGAGATCTTTTTTTGTTCATGTTTTCAGAAAGTTCATATCTTCAATCGAATGGCGAACTAACAGATTCTACTATGACTCAGCAAATTTTTCTTCAAAGCGTGAAAGCTAGAGTAAAACTGAAACTTCCAGCCTTTGACGTTGGAACTTGAAGAAATCGATCGAAAAATATGTCCATGGATGGGAAAAGATCTATAAAAATGGTACGTTATTCCTTAAGGTGCTTTTTAAAGTCTACCTATATGAAACAGCTACAAAAATATAGCTGTCAATTATAATTCAATTGGAAAAATAATTAACGTAACCTTGAGAATATAATTGAATACTTCTTTATAATTTTTTATTAAAAAGGCAGGATAAAATAATTTCTAAATGATTAATATTATGATTAATCTATTTTTCAGGATCCATTATCACCTGGCCCTTGTTTAGATATTAGTGATGATGAACTAGTGACTATATCAGTCAGAGATTTAAACAGGCAACTGAAACTGCGTGGATTATCACGAGAAGAAATAGTTCGTATGAAACAGCGTCGACGAACATTAAAAAATAGAGGATACGCAGCTAGTTGTCGTATCAAACGAATTGAACAGAAGGATGAATTGGAATCAGAAAAGACACAAGAATACCGTGATATGGAAGCTATGCAAGAGGATAATAACCATATGAGAGAAGAGATAGAATCTTGGCATTCTAAATATCAAGCTCTAAAAAAATTTGCTATAGAAAAAAAGATTCACATTCCACCTGAACTAGAAACTATATAAATATATATTGGAATTTTTTATCGTAAAACAATAAAATTGATAGGTATTGCTTTCGTTCCTTATACTACACTTATTTTTACACTGAATTTTTAACATTTCTCTGAATCTTTAACATTTTTCTAATCAAGAAAAATATGAACTGTACATTATTCAAAAGTAATAATGATTATAATTATCATTATTAATGATTGCAAATGATTAAAATATAAAAATTATATAAATGCTAATATTTCCAATTTCAAATGTTCATAAATGATCTGTATTTGTAGATATCATTTACTTATTACACTTATTATTTCTTCATAAATATTTCTAATATCAGGAACTTTATAACTTTGTTTTAGAATATAAAAGATTTTTTTTATTAAAAATATATATAAAATATATTTCTGTGAATGTCATGTAATTTTCTTTTTAGTGTATAATAAAAATATTAATCTACTAACTACATGTACATTAATTGAATTTCCCAAAAGTCTGTATTTTTGCTTACACGTTATATGTTCTGGAAATACAAATTCCTCAGGAAAACACATCAATCTACACACTTCTCTAGGTGTAAAATACCTTAACATTAATCTTTGTAAAACTTCTGATGCCTCCAACGATTTCTTCCCATATTTATTTGCTTCTAAAAACGTCTGTTGAATTATTTCTTTTGTATATGGGCAATATATAGAACCAGTTCCTTCTACATAATGGCTATAAGCTTTTGTAAAACAACAGGAACCATCGCTTTGAGATGTTCTAATATCAAACAACCAAGCTCTTGTTTGTAACAACTTTCTAGGAATTAAATACTGTGACGCTTCAACATTTTCTAAAATATTTTCTAATTTATAGCATTTCTTATCTGTTTTAGCACCTTCTGCTAATAAATTATGTTTACTTTTTGGTAAGGCCTTTAAAATAGCTTCTGGTACATTAAAGTTTAATGTGCATTGATCGAAGCAAAATTGAAAATCCTTTCTTTTAGCCAACAGATAATATCTATATCTGGTATTTGGTATACCAAATTGACAAGGGCTTAGAATTAACTCCTTATAATTAAATCCAGATGTGTTCATACATTTTAATACCGCATTTCTCATTTCGGACTTTTCAAATCCTTTCACATTTTCAAGCAGTATGTATTTTAATGTTTTCAACTGTGGAATCAATGAAAGAACATGAAGTAATGAGGATGATCTGTTATCTGATATATCTTTCTGCAGTCCTACTCTCGTATAAGGCTGACATGGTGGACTCATTAATATAGTATCTATATTTAAATCATTTATCTGTTTTGCAGAGAGTGATTGAACATTACAATTCATAAGTAATACATCTGGAAAATTATATTTGTATATACTGTTTGCAATGGTATTGATATCAACAGCAGCAACAATGTCACCTTTAATACCACTTTCTGAAAATAAAATCTTTAATTATCTATTTTATTTAAAATGTAACATTCTTTTACGAGCAAAGTAGAAAGTACAGGTTAAATTCTGTTAAACAATATAACCAACAAATGTCAGTATATGTAGTTCACCTTGAAGAGCATAATGCATTCCACCAATACCACTGTATAGTTCTAATACTCTCATTATAATGAATCATGCAAGCTTTTTTCAATGTACAGATGATTCAATGTCAATATGTCTTTCCTCTTAACAACTCTTTATTGTGAAATTATGTTGAAATCCTCTTTTTATTTTGTCATAATCTTCATTCGTTTGTATTTAAATAATTTGTATAAAATTTAACGATACGTTTAAAAATATTTTACTTTTCTTCTTTTTATTAAAAGCACGATCCTTTAGTACTCAACAATTATAAATAATGATAACAAACGACATTAAACTAACCTAACGTGTAGTTCCACTGATCATTTAGTAATGGAGGGTAGGCTTCGTTTTGCGTCGTGTAAAATTGAATGTGATTAACATTGTTTCGATTTGTCCTGTTGTGTAATTGGAACAATGTACAAAACACGTGCGTTTTATATAAAAATATGATAATTAATAATTAGATAAAAAGTAAAGATACATAATGGAAAAGTAACTCTAACCTGAACATTGTATTAAATTTTACTGCTATTTCGACAATCGTGTAAACGTTTATAAAAATTTTAATGAGCATTAAACGATTATAATTTTGAAAATTACGTAAATAAATGATGATATTTCTTTAATAAAAAAAAACCAAAAAAAACAAAAAAAAAACAAAAGGAATATGTATTTAATACAAGACACCACCCAAACGCAGTTGTATTACTAAAAAATGTTTCGTAGTCGGAGCTGGTTTGGCGGAGGGCTTTGGAAGCCCAAAAATCCTCATTCTTTAGAGCATCTTAAGTACGTATATGTATATATATATATGCATGTGTATATATTTAAATTTTTACTTTGTCTAAATTTTATTTATTGTTATACATAGGTATTTGTATCATGTCCTGTCAAAAAATCAAACTGTGTCAGAAAATAATAGAGGTTTATTAGTAGAAACTCTTCGTTCTATAGCTGAAATTTTAATATGGGGTGACCAAAATGATAGCAGTGTATTTGAGTAAGCATTAATGAAATAATTTTTATTAAATTAACAAACTTTCTTATATGGTAAATAATAACTGTGTGTATATTCTTTAACAGTTTCTTTCTGGAAAAGAACATGCTTTCATTTTTTCTACGTATAATGAAGCAAAAATGTGGAAGCTATGTATGTGTTCAATTATTGCAGACTCTAAATATATTATTTGAAAATATACGTAATGAAACATCTTTATGTAAGTTTCAGCATCTGTTAAATTTAATCAATCTTCTTTTTAATGAAAATTTCATTAAGATATTTATTTCCAGATTATTTACTTAGTAATAATCATGTAAACAGTATAATAGTGCACAAATTTGACTTTAGCGATGAGGAAGTGATGGCATATTATATCAGTTTTTTGAAAACTTTAAGCTTGAAGTTAAATGCACATACCATTCACTTTTTTTATAATGAGGTAAACGAGGTACACGTGATAATCCTCTGTGTCTATTATTTCACTTTTGCTAATCTCATGTTCATTAATTAGCAGCTGCCTTTCATATATTTCTTTTTTTTTTAATTTAAATTTATAATATTTATGCATAATGACATGCATATGTAATTTAATCTAACCATAATGTGCTTCTTACTGTGATCATTATTTCATTTTCATTGTCATCATCATTATTTAAATTCTGCACTCAGCACATAAAAGAGGATGTGTTTTAATTTGATTTTTTTATCAGCACACCAATGATTTTCCATTGTATACGGAGGCAATTAAATTTTTTAATCACTCCGAAGGAATGGTTCGTATAGCAGTGCGAACTTTAACTTTAAATGTATATCGAGTAGAAGATGCCTCCATGCTAGCATTTATAAGAGACCGCACTGCTGCACCCTATTTCAGCAATCTTGTATGGTTTATTGGTAATCACATTATAGAGCTTGACACTTGTGTTAGAAATGATGCTGAGTAAGTCATTTTCAAAACATAATTTAAATTATCATATTAGAAAGATATTTTATAATATATGTGTGTTTCAGTCATCAAAGCCAAAACAGATTATCAGATTTAGTAGCAGAACACTTAGATCATTTGCATTATTTAAATGATATTCTTTGCTTAAATATATCCGATTTGAATAAAGTTTTATCAGAACATTTGCTTCACAAATTATTAGTTCCATTGTATGTTTACTCACTTATGAGACACAAAAATTTTCTGTGCCAAAATCAGGTATGTTTTTAATTAACAAGTTCATAATTATTTGATATGCTAATAATTTGCATTTATCATTAATAGGAAGAAAGAAAACATGTGAGCATTGTTGTAGCCTTGTTTTTACTTTCTCAAGTGTTTCTAATAGTCTCTCATGGTCCTCTTGTACATACGCTAGCAGCAGTAATGCTACTGTCAGATTTCGAAACAATACAAACAGGTGCAAGTAAAGTACTTGAAATGTATGGTGATATATCATCGGATAAACCAATTGCTTTTTCACCACCAAAAGAAAGTTTAGAAAAATCTTTAGAAAACTTAAGCGAGTCCTTAACAGTATCAGATGAACTTTATGAAGAAGAAAATAACTTGGAGGAAAGAAAAGATATTGTAAATACTGGGAATGAAAATGAAGAGGTTTCAGGAATGAATCATGCTAGTACATCATTTAATTCTGTTTCAACAGCACATGTACCAGTACTTATGAGCTCTGAACAACTAGATATAAATATTCCAGCTGAAGATTTAGAAGAAATTAAACATTTAAATGTTACTGATGAAGAAAAAGAGCAAAGATTAGCACTAGAAAGTCCCTTAACACCTCAAACACAAAAAAATATAACTGAATCATTATCAAATAAACCATTTTTAGAAACTATCTTAAATTCTTTATTTTGCACAGAAAATGATTACGCTGCTCTATTCGCATTGTGTTTACTATATGCTTTAGCTAATAATCAGGTGGGAAAAATACTGAGATTATTATATCTAACAAAAATATTATTATTGTGCTTTAACAAGAATAAATTTTTAAGGGCATAGATCGTAAAACTTTGGATCCAATTTTATGCAATTCACAAAGTTCAACTACAACTTTATATAATGAAATTTTAATAGATAGACTAATTCATATCATAACATTAAGTTGTCAAACAAGTAAGTCATTTTCCAGAATATTTTTCTTAATTTCCGAAACAATAATCTACGTTTTTACGAATAATATTTTTGTCAGATGCTAGAGTGAGACTTGTTACTTTGGAATTAACAATTAAATTGTTAATACAATTAGTAATGTCTGAAGGCCAAAGTATGTTAAAAGATTCACATTTAGCAGCAATAGAAGCAGCCAAAGAGCAAAGCACGTCGTTATTAAAAAATTTTTATAAGGTGTGTTATATTAAATTATTCCTTTTCTTTGTCAATATAAAAAATTATAAAAAGATTATTTAATTCTATTTGTAGAGTGAAGACATATTCTTAGATATGTTTGAAGACGAATATAGCGAAATTCAAAAACGACCTCTGAATGTCGAATGGTTAATGATGGACAGTAATATTTTATTACCTCCAACAGGAACTCCAATGACGGGTATCGAATTTACTAAAAGATTACCATGTGGAGATGTAAATACTTCTTTCAATATAAAGTCTTTTATTAATATATATTGTTAAACTTATTAATAAAAAGTGAAATTAATATTTGTACAGGTTGAAAGGGCACGACGCGCTATAAGAGTATTCTTTTTAATAAGAGATCTATCATTGACTCTTAATATGGAAGCAGAAACACAATTGCCACTAACGAATCCAGCTAATTGTATTCAAGTTGACAACGTTCTTGATTTAAGTAAAAGTTATTTTGTTTTAGCAGATTGTAAATTAAATATTCAAATATTTATAAATGCTAAATTCTGATTATTTTTTGTCCAGATAATAGCGACATAATCTCATGCACCATTGTATGGAAAGATGGTCAAAAAATTCGTCGTTTTATAGTCATCGATGTTAAGCAATTAATTCTTGTTGAACCTGATACTAGTAAACTAGGTTGGGGAGTAGCAAAATTGGTAGGCTTTCTACAAGATATCGAAGTTGCTGGTGACAAAGATGATTCCAGATGTTTATATTTGACAATTTATAAACCTTTAAGCAGTAGTACTGGCAATCGTGTACCTTTGTTATCAGCAAAATTCATTTTTGATGATCACATAAGATGTATGGCTGCGAAACAAAGGTATGATTGCATGTTGCCATTAATATGTGTTGTGTAATATAACTGCATATATTCATTGAATGTACTTCTCGTTAAAGGCTAACAAAAGGAAGAATAAAAGCACGACAAAAGAAAATGAATCAAATTGCAAGATTACTCGATATTCCTACAAGCATACCACACGCTACTACGCCACCAAATTATGCATTACGTGGTTTTCGCTGTGAACGTAAGATACATTGGAAAACTAAATTAATTTAGTTAAGTTAATAAACCTATGAGAACTGAGTAACATTTTAATGTAATTTCAGGATTAGGACGTGGTCAAAGACCAAAAGATCATCAATTACGTCCAATGTTTACTGTAAATAAAGTTCCTGGATTCGCAGCACAAATGCGTAGAGAAAATGTTGCTAGAGCTACTCCTGGTCTATCATCAACTCCAAAACGCGGTGATACTGCCTCAAATGAAAAAAGTCACGAAAATGGATTACGATCTCGAGATAATTCGCCAAAGATGCCAAGGCCACGAAGTGAAGAAATTCCTTTAGAAGATATGCGACTTCGAAAAGCATCCTTAACTTCTAATGGATTAACTATATCACATATATGCGAGGAAAAGAAAGATGGTCAAATTTCTGCTTGTTCAACTAATGGTGAGCCATCATCTGTGATCAGAAAACATTCAGAAGAAACATCGTTCACCTGTCCGCAAGAAGTGAAACCACCACGTAGAAAAGGTCAAGTGGAAACAGTATGATTACAAAAACCAATTCCTGAAGAAAAATAAGTATGTAAACATTTTTTTTAGACACATTGGACAAAAAAAGAAAAGGAATAAGAATGTAAATGCAATATTAAATTAAAGGAAGAATGTTTGATTGATATAATAAAGGATTTACTATATGTAACATTTTTTAAACTCTTAATTTGTAATATTTTCTTTTTCATAGGATTTACTATATGTAAAATTTTTTAAACCCTTAGTTTGTAATATTTTCTTTTTCATAGGAAAGACAACATCTTAAAATTAACTTTGTACAAAAGAAAAGAAGAAAAGATCATATACATGTATCCAACAAAACGTCAGGTATAGATAAAACTAGTTTTCAGTTTTATGCTATGTAACATATAAATATTTTGTACATACATTACATCTAAATACATATATATGAAATGTATGTTTTTGCTATTTAAATATTATAACCTTTTATCGGATATATATTTAACAATTATGCAAAAAATCATGTATTTAATTTGTATATATATTGGAAATTTCTATAACTTAAAATAAACATGAATAATGAAGTAATCAGGTTTTTCTTAAATATACTTTAAAATATCACTGTTCGTTGACAAGTTGTAAAATTCAAATCATTATTTTAGAACTGCTTCAAAAATTTATATTTTTATTAATTCTATAAACAGCATAAAAATTTTATCATCAATTGAAACAGACAGTGCCAATTCAAGATCAAAATTGGTATGCAAAATGATTACCTTAAATGCACTTCTTATTATGAATTAGCTTGTATCGGTTGTAATTCATTCAATCAAAAGAAATTAATTCTGCTGTTTCTGGCTTCACTTCTTCCTTTAATTGTGTGGGTTCATTTGACACAGCTGGTAAAGAAGTTGACGGCTGATATTGTAATTGTTGTCCCTGTGATACTGACGCCTGGGTCATTACTTGCACTGCCGGTACACCAGGTCCTTGAGCACCTTGCATTGGCGGATTTGATGGTAACATCGTTCCAGTCGTAGTTCCTGGAGGTACTTGGATAGTTCCTGATCCTTGCGACGAAATAGGCGTATTTGAAACATGAGGCTGCATCGAAGGTCCCTGAGGGCCTGGCATCGTAGATGGTTGCTGAGGTCCCATTTGTGGTGGTAAACCGACTTGTCCAGGAGAACTGTGTGTTGCAGGTCCTATTTGTGCAGGTGATGGGCCCATATGAGTTTGAGGTACCTGAGGTACCTGAGGTATACCCATCTGGTTTGGTGGTCCTGGTTGTGTGATTTGTGAAGTACCCTGTTGCGGTGGTAGATGTACTGTTGTCGGTTGCGTTTGTGTCATATGATTTGGTGGAGGACCTTGTGGTGGTGGTCCCATCTGATGTCCACCTGCCTGCTGAAGTTGCAGTATGGGATTTGTAATTTGAGACATCTTCAAAAGAAATGTAGAAAGTAATTAAATAAAATATGTAATTCAAAATGACTTAAATTGTTTAACAAATACAATAAAAGTATTAAAAAAAAACAAAGTATATACGTATAAATACATTTTGAGATTGTACTAACCATTCCTGGCCCAGAAACAGAAACTCGGCCCATTGCTTCATGTCCCTGAACGGGATCAGTTGGCTGTTGCTCTTGATTAGCTATTGGCCCCATTACGTGAGGCGGCATAGAATTCATTGGTGGCATATTATAACTTTGTATAGGATACTGCTTCATAGTAGGTTGTCCATATATAAATCCTTGATTTGTTGGTGACATAGGATTGTAGTTTGTTCCTGGAGTTTGATACTGAACGTGACGAACAGGTGAACCTTGAGATGGTCCAATAAAACCAGAGACAGCTTGATATCCACCTAAAATATGTTTAATAAAGTAGAAATTATTTATATATTATTTATTTATATAAATTTACCCATTATATATTGTTGCTTTTGTTGTTCTTGTCTCATTTGCATTTCTCTTTCTTGCTCCTGAATTTTTTGTAAAGCAAGTTGACGTTGATACTGTAAATATTCCTGTTTTTTCTTCCTCATAATTGCCAATTTTTGAGCCATCAACATTTGCCTTTGTCTTTCAGCTTCTTCCGCTTGCCTCCGTAATTTTTCTCTATGTTCTTCTCGTAAAGCGTCCAAGGCAGCTCTAGCATCTTTCATTTGTGTTAATTTATCTTGAAGACCTTCATAGTATACTCTACTATCGTCTTGTTCTTGAATATATCTCAATAATCTAAAAGAATTCATTTATTGTATCACAGAATTTTATATCGTTTTATATGAATCTAAAATATCTTTTAAAACAAACCTCGAATGCATAGCGGTAATATTTAAAAACAAAGTCTGCACAGAACTATCATTAGCAATTGATCTACCTCTTGACGAATTACTTTTCATTCTATTAACAAAAATTTCAACTTGAGATCGTAAAGCGTTAACAAATTCTTCCATTTGAGTGTCAACTTCTCCATTTTGCTGTTTAGCAATTATAACTTTTTGTGGCATTGGACTGCTTATATTAGGAGCAGAAGGACTTGTAACATCTGCTCTAGAACTATGTTCTTCTAATGCGCTCTGTCTCAGTTCCCAACGTTTACGATTCAAATATTTTGCGAGCTCGGGATCAACTTCCGTCTCTTCTTGCTGGAAAATAAAGATTATTATATTTTTCTACTAAGGTCTTATATTATTTGAAACTTACAGGTGATGGTGGTGGAGAAGATGTCCTTGTAACGCGTGTACTAGGTGGATTTACTTTTGTTGCAACACGATTTCCCCGTTTCTTTTCTTTTTCTTGATGTTCTGCTTCGCTCTGACTTAAAGCTATAGCAAGATTAAGTTCTTCTTCTTCTTGCAGTTCTCGTTCTGTTTTTCTAGGAGGTACCTGATAAGATAAAATATTGTATATTAGATACGTATATTTCTTAAATTTAACTTTTTTTACACAATACTATACTTGTTGTTGTTGAGCTAAAGAGCTATTCAGATATTCAGCAGGCAAATCCTCCTTAATTTGAGCTGTGGATGGTCTATGAAATTAAATGAAAAAATTAAAAATAAGGCACAAAAGTAAATTAATTGATACTTGATATTTACTTATTAACTTTTCCGTAGCATGATTCACAAACTCTAACTTCCTTTTCAATCCCAAACTTAGGCAGTGTAGTTGATTTACTTGAACACTGATTACAGAATACTTGACCACATGCTCTACAATGATGTTTTCTTTGTACCATTCCAAATGTTACTCGACAACGATGACATACATCTCCATCTGCCCATGCTGGTGCTGTATCAGCAATAAACATGGCATCACTTTCTTTTAACGTAGGGAATTTATGTCCTTCTGCCTTCATAATATTAAGTGTATCCTATTATAATGCATAATGTTTGATTAATGTTACATTATTTAAAATAAGGTTAATAGTTATGCAGTTATGCAGTTATGCATAAAGTTAGCAGTTATGCATAGTTATCAGTTACATATTTACTAAACATACTTGAACTGCTCGATATTTAGGACTATTTCGAAATGCGTGTGCCCAAGCTTGAATCAATTCCAAAGTTTTAAGTTTAACATTCTCATGAGTTGTTGTCTTTACCAATTCCTTAAGTTGTTCCATATATTGCTTAGTACCAATTTCATCATGTATAAGAGTACCACAATTTTTAACGCATGATTCTAAAACCTATATAAGAAACAATGCATATGAACAATTTTACACAATGACTAAATAATTTCAAACAATATTTCTTCTCACCAATAAAGCATACAGAGCTACATGTGGATTTGCATTTGTCATTTTCTTTTTAATGGCTGCGAGTGCTATTTTGGGTCTGTACATACAAGAAATTAAAAATTTCATATCATTTCTAACCTATACTTAATGATACAATATAATTATTGTCAATAGAATGCGAATAAACAAATGACATTTTCTACAAGAGAGATAAAAAAATTTCGATTTTGACAAAATATGAAAGATATGTAAAACGTACACACATCGAAACTGAAATGTCATAATTGCGAGATAGTGAGGTTAGCTTCACATTAAGTAATAATAAACTTACTGCACATCTCCTTGACGTATTAAATCACATATCTGCAGTATCGCTACCCAGTCAGGCTCAAGTTGGTAATGACTTGTCGCTTTTTCTACGAAAAAAAAAAAAATTCAAAATACAATTCGACAGTCGGACATTTTGTTCGCCCGATACAACGAGAAAAACGTACCTAATAATTTATCAAAATTTGGCGAATTGCGGAACATTTCGTTCTATTAGGAGCGATTTTTATTTGCAATTTTCTTTGGACACTCGGATCTTTCCGAATATTTTTGTATAAACAACAGTTAACTCAATTCAACAACCACTTACTTAGTCACAGCACTGCTGTTCGTTCGACTGACTGTTATGTAGTTAAGCATGAGTCATATCACATGTATGCGCACACAATGTAAATTACAATCGATTGGTACAATCGACTGATGCGAGAACGAGACAATCGATTTAACTTTTTAAATGATTTATTCTCCTCGTATATTTCATAAAATCCAGCATTTTCGTAAATTTTAAATTAAATTTTTAATTGTATCTTTAATTCTCATAAATTTGGGAAATATGACGGGGTACACGTAAGAGATTCGCAAGGTCTTTGCATATTTTTATTTCATCTGAACATTCATTATTTATTGATATCAATTTGCAAAAAACTCTAATACAGACACACACAATACTTCTACACATACAAATGGCTACAATAAAAATATTTCACGTTCGGGAATAAACATGTTAAAGGCAATGTTTTTTTTTTTAAAGTATACCTTATCTCATCGCAATATCGAAAAAAGGAATTAAACGCGATGAATGATGTTTTAAAAAAGGAAGCAGCAATTAAAACGTAATTATATACAAGATTATTTTTCTAAGATTACTGAGCTTGTACTCAGAATATAGTACTAAGATTGTAAATACTATTTCTCAGAAAACTTTACTATACAAATTTGCCGAATAAAATTATGAAACATCGAATGTTTCAATAATATTATTTCTACATTTAAAATTTTAGTCACTATATTAATCGTTATATGGTAATTCCATTATTGTTGAATTTAGTTCGTTATTATCACATCAATGTAAAATTTAATTCGTTATTACAACATCAATGTAAAATTTAATTCGTTATTACCATATCAATGTAAAATTTTATGAACCATGAAAATGTAGTCGCGAGAAAATGCTCGATTCTATAAATAAATATCGCAAACTACTGAATACAGTCGAATATTGCATAAAAATCCCACAACCAAAACCCCAGTATTCGTGATGGTCTTCCAACGATTTTACGAGCTCGTTGCGAAAAATCGTGGAAAATACCAATCATAATTCTCGAATAATTGTTAAGAATTATTTTTTGCACATTAATCAATTATGACAAGATGACTGCTGAAGATCCGAGTATCCCTTCGTAAGATCTTCTGCAGCCATGTTGCAGAAACATTTACGTATGTTCTAATATTTAAAATTACTTCCTTCAAATACATTTCATTAAAAAAAAAAAAAGAGAGAGAAAAAAACAAGATCAGAAATTGTCCTGAGAGTTTATACTGTCCATTTAAATCACTAAGAGCTTTTTATCGGAATTTAGAGAAATAAACTTCGAGCAGATAAATTAGATTCTTCTATTGGAATCTGCCACTTTTCCTTCCAGTTCTCAAGGCTTTCCTTAGACTTGTATAACCCGCACAATGGCAATCGCGCTTCACGCTCACATCTTCTCGAAACTGACCAGTAGAGGAAGTTCTCTGGACACTTGTATAAATAACCTTGAAGATCGTTTCTGGAATTTCGTTTACAATTATAGAACACGCTACTGCAGCCCAATTTGTAAGGGTAGTGACCTTCTCCTAGGCACAGTTGCTGGGTTGATACTTTTATCTGAAATAAAATAGATAATTTTAGAAAATGTTCTATGTAAAATACAGGAAATAGAGCCTCTCATATCCAAACTAACAGAAAAAATACTTAATTAAAGAAATTTTTAGAACAACCACTTTCCTGATATTAAATTAGTCAGTGTTCTTGTTAACAGTAAGTATGAAAACAAATGAAAGAAGAAAAAGTGGTACTATTTTTTATAAGTAACATAATGTAATTCTTTTGTGTGCACTATATTTTAAGAAATAAAAATGATTTTCAATTTCTTAGACGAAATAATACATATGTTTTATAACGTATGAAGGCGTGACTAATATTTTAACAGAAGAGAAAGCATCTATTACTATTCTGTTACCTATTATAAATATTCTGTTCGAATAATAGAATATTTGTTGAGTAAAACATTCGAATATTTAGATATGGAAGACTCGATTGTATCGGATACTTACTATATTCGTAGAACTTTGCTCCAATCTTCTATAAAATCGTGCAGAAGCTATAGTGCCTGTGCACGATTGACTAGCTTTATCTTCGGGCAAACACTGTATCTTTCGTTCGTCGAAGATCGTTCCTTCTGGACAGCTTAATACCAGGACTTTGATCTCCATATCGTTTTCGTTAGTACATTGATAGAATAAATTGCAATATTTCGGATGTCTTCGGAAACCAGTTGGACAAACGAGCACTATCTGTTCATCGGTTAAGTTACCAATTGGACAAGGTGTTGGGATAGTAGGTTCCGTACTGGCAATCGATTCCGTGGTGGATTCTGTCGTTGATGTTGTTAGTTCGCTAGTCTGTTCTGAGCTGGATGCTGTACTACTCTCAGTGGTACCTTCGGTCGTTGATTCTACTGTTGTGGACTCAGTTGTTGCTTCAGATGTCGATTCTGTCGTTGATGTTGATTCTGTACTTGCTTCACTGGATTCGGTGGTTCCTTCAGAAGTGGACTCGGTTGATTGAGACGTAGATTCGGTAGTACTTTCAGAAGTAGATTCGGTTGATTGAGACGTAGATTCGGTAGTACTTTCAGAAGTAGATTCGGTTGATTGAGACGTAGATTCGGTACTACTTTCAACAGTAGATTCGGTTGATTGAGACGTAGATTCGGTAGTACTTTCAGAAGTAGAT
>CAJDYZ010005137.1:6531-16656 GCA_903986555.1 Heterotrigona itama
GCCAAAATGTACCTCGCACAGATACTTGTTTGAAAATTTAAGGACTAACTTAATCGACGAGTAAGCATCGATGACAGTCTCGATATGCGAAATGAAATTACAGGCGTGTTTCGAAATTAATTATCCGAGGAACAAGTTCCTGGGATAATTAATAACAATCCCCCTCCCCTCCTCCCCTCAAGCGATAGCAGTGATCGATCAAGAAGCAAACATTATTTCGCAACTCACTCCTTGTCTATTCTTCGCCTCGTCAGGTTTGATACGTTGATAAGTCGACCCTTCCGTGGCAATTCATTTGAATATAAATCCGGCTGTCTGCGCACGTTGAGAGTCTCACGAACGAAGAACGAGGGAGAAGGAGGGCCGAGAGACAAGCTGAACGAAGAGAGAGGACGAAGAAAGAGAGAGACGAAAGAAACGAAGAATTCTTTTTTCGTTGCACATTGTAACCGCAAACCACGGTGCTCGGCCATGCAGGATATTTTTTACTCGCCTTATTTCGGGTCTCCCCCCCCCTCGCGCGTGTAATATATTTTTTTCTCTTTAAATCTCATCTCGATGCTAACGCGCGAATAAAGTTCACGAGCACGTTTGCACTTTCTTTGCAATTATTATCATCTTCTTTCAGAGGATCATTACGTATATGTGAAAACTGTGTATTGACGTAAATCTGGAAACTAAAAAAAATATATAATTATACATTTATTTCAGTCATTATATACGTATGAAATAAATGCAAACGCGATACATTGTTGTAAGATGATAAAAAGAAACGTTTAAGCGAATTAGTTGACAAACATAAGAGGAACGAAGAGTTTGCCTTAACCTCAAATTTCAAGAAAACGTCCGTGTATCTGGCGAAGAAATGCATGGAAAGAAGGGCGACGATTATTTTATTCTGCGCGTGAGTGCATTGTTAAAGGGACTTCGCTTTTATTGCCTCTGCCAAGGACGAAAGCTCACCACGTAATCTCGGCGAGAGCCTATATGGAATCGTGAAACCGTCTTTACATACGTATTATGAGAAGGGTACGTGCACGTAAAACCGCAATGTGCACGTGTCTGCGTGCGTTTACGATGGAGTAACGATATTTATTATATGTCGGCTATGAATTATTAACTTTGCCTTCACGTGACGGGGCCCTTCGCCTTCACGACCAACCAGTCCACGAATCGCTACTTTGCCTGCGCGAAAATACACACGCAGCACGCCTCGTCTACGTTTCCTCTGCAAACAAAAAATTTGCCTTCAACTTCAAAAAACTTGCACTTCCTTTGCACCAATTAATTGAATTTTATCGAATGAAACAGGATCTATAATCTGTATGTGGTTCAAACAAGTCAAACGTAAGAATGTTGCATGTTGGAAATTTCTATTTCTATTTGCCATATACATACGGAAATGACAACTGAAACGTCGTTCGATTTTTTTTTTTTTTTTTTAATATAACGTTCGTGAGAAAGGCGAGACACGCGCGACGCTCAAACAATTTTAACGGTAAATTTACGAGCTTGGTAAAAAATGTGATGTTAAATGCTCATTAACATGATAGTATGGAAATGGTATGGCCAACCAGTCTCTTTGCCAGGAAACGATTTTCAATTTGGTTCCTTTAAGTATTGCTTCTTCTGATCAATATAACCTGTTGCAAATCTATTAATTCGAAAGCATCGTGTCTCTTACTTTCTGAATAAATAATTTCAGTTCTGAAGAATTATCATATCTAACTGTTTGAAACGATGATTTCTTATAGAAGAAATTTCAAACACAATCACACATATCCATCCATATATTTTCTCATAAAGCTGACACCGGTTCGACGACATTCCATAACGAATTTACTAGTACGTGATTTAATGTAATTAATTTGTAAATTTCCTGAAAAATATTTAAAAAACATTATATTTATCAGGGTAATATATATATATATATATATGGGCTGAAAATAGATTAAAAATTTAACTTTAACTTTAAATTTATGGAAAAAATATTTCGGCGAATGTTTTCGAGAAATATTTCGAATTCAACTAAGACGAAGCTAATAAAACCACATTTCCGGTCATAAAAATAATATAAGAACACATGCGTGTAACTTAAATATATTTTATTTTAATAATAAAACTGGCTGCAGAGAATGACCAAAATTTAGATTTGCTATTATGTATTATCTGTAAACGTAATGCAGTTGAAGTAAATCCTTAAATAAATAAATAAAGGATTTTAATACAAATTATCTAAACCTTGATAACTAGTAATATTAAATGTATATGATATAACTCATCATACATATATACAATTGCTCATCATAGCAATCATAAGATCAAAGTAGTGAGTTATATATGTAACATGTTTATATATACCTTTCATGTCCATTTTTGATAACAATATATAAATTTCAAATTTTCTCTTCACCATATATATACATATATATATATACATATATATATATACACGTATATATACATATACATATATGTACATATATATATACACAGCTACAGTCACGATTCACGCATCTACAATGATCAAGATGATTATTTCGCAATAGTAATATAATAATAATAGTTATAATAATAATAGCAATAATTATTATCATTGGAATTTTTACATAAAAATATAAATTACAATTTGTATGAAATGTGAAAGATCAAGTCTTGGCTCTGCTAAAAACAAATTCGCTGATAGAGTAACAGTTGATTAAAAGAATTTTATAGTCTTGTCCTTGGAGATTCTATTTATCAAGCACTGTACAGTTTTGGGACCTGAGAAAATTGTATTATTGAAATTCAATATTCATTTTTACTGTTTTACGATATAAAATATCACAAACAATTTTTAATCGATTTGGGCAAACCTCAGGCACCTGCATTAATGTAGTTATACATTTTTGTGAAATAATTCTTGTAAGTAAAACTGTAAACACATATAAATAAATGTTGATTAATAATAATTTAAATAAAAATACATATTTAACTGGAATCTCAAGATTGGTATTCTTACATTACAATTCACAAAAATTTCTTTTACGTAAGATACAGATGCAATTTCCCTTGTTCAGTTGGTTGTAATATACTAAATGCAAAAAATGCAAAGATACACATTAGCGTAAACAATAAATGGATTAAGCTTACTAAATTTATGTATCATACTTCTTTTTATATACTGCATCTTCATTTTTGCTTTTGACAACGTTCAAAATCAGATTTTTTTCACAAAATAAACATGTTTTACGTCATCCAAAAGTTTTCAGTTAATAAATAGTTATGTTACGAATTTGTATAAGATTTAATCAGAATTGACAAGATTCGATCATTGATTGATTAATGTGATATTAAAGATAAACAAAACTATTTATTGCCAATTCCTGTTCTAAACCATCACAAAATCTCGACCTGTATTAGATTTTTCACTTTCTGAACCTTCGCTACCCTCTTCTCCCTCTATCAATTCAGATGAAGGGAGCTTGTTTTCTTCACTAGGGGAAATTTCTTCGATTTGAGTATGTTTCTTAGATAATTCTTTAATACTAGGTTTCTCTTCTCTGTAAAAGAAATATAAATACGTTATTGGAGTACAAAAGTTTTATAAATTTGATATTTTTTTATAAATTTAATATTAAAGTAATAAGAATTAATTTTATTAATATAAAATCACACTTACAATTGTGTTGATGGCGTTTCTTCAGAATCAGAGTCTTTTTCTTTCTTTTTCTTCTTTTTACTAACTTTTTTGTCACTTTCAGACGTAGAACCATAATATTCGTACTAAAAATAAAGTTATATACATATATTCATTGCATTAATTAAATAATAAAGAATTAAAAGCTGATACATACTTGATAAAGTGGCCAAAATGAAGCAAAGAATCCAACATCTGCAGTTAAATTGGGCAAAAGCCAAAGATGACATCTACCAAGTGTTGGAACCCACAGAAGGCAAAATACAATTAGTCTAATGATTGCTAATGCCAAAATAAATACAAGGAATCCAGCAGCTGCAACACTTATATAATATACACCATGACGGATTGTTAATGGCCACAATGGGAAGAGACAAACACCAATTGCACCTAAAACTACAAGTGTTCCAAAGAACCAGTAGTATATGGGAATTGGCTCATATATCCAGACATAAGCATCGTTGCAGTCAACAAAATACTGTTCCATATGCATTTCCAAACGTACCTGTAGTGATCATTTTTTGGATTACTTATTTCATTGTACTTTATCCCTTTCAGCACTAACATTCTTGATAATGTGTGTGCACTTGTTACTAAACACTTACAGTGATAGTATTTTTATTAGAAAATGCTTCTTATTTTTATATGTTTGAAATTATTTTGATACTGTGCTAAAAAATATTCAATAAAATAAAACAATATAAAACAGAACAAATAATAATATCAAAATAAAATATCACAAGAAAAGTTATGTAACAATGAAACATAGCTTTAAAATAAAATATATGTACTGAGTAGCTCTATACAAATATATATGGATTGCTTGTAATATTTTTTTAAACTAATATGTGAATTATAGCACTGAAAGGGTTATTAATAACAATGCTTATACATAAAAATTTATACATGTAATTACTAAATAAACATTACTTTTTCTTGAAACTTACTTTTGGTTTTTTCTTCTTTTCTTCAGCTTTATCTTCATTTTCACCTGTTGCATCTTTATTTTCTTTAACTTCTTCCTTTTCTTTTTCAATAGATTTCTTATCCTTTTTTATTTCTTTAACTTTTTTTTTTATTCCACGTATTTTACATAGTTCTTCTTCGGAAATCACCACCTTTTTTGCTCGATGGAAGAATTTATGTCTTAACATCAAATCAAGGAATTCTGTAACCTGTTCACGTGTTTCAAATCTAGTTTTACTCCATGGTGAATTTTCCAATAAAGCATCCACTGCACGACTGCCAGTAAAATATTCGACATTGTGATTTCTGTCAAATTTTGTTTTTTTTGAGGGTACATTGTTACGAATCCATTTAGCTACTGCATATTCTTCCTTAGATGGCTTTTCTTGAACGACTTCATTATCTATGTTTGATATTTCCTGCTACAAAAGATTAATTCTTAATCATTTTCATAATATTTTGTGAATGTTTCATTATTACATATAAATTATAAAACTTGATATTTATTCTTTTCTTTATTACACATTGAAAATTATATGAAACGTTGAATTCAATTGTAATTCTTTACGTCATACAAAAGAAACAAAACATTCAAAGTTTAGGCGGTACAGATGGTAACCGAAATTTACCGGAATTATATACAATTAAAATAACCGTCAAATTTCTATATGAAGAAACCATTTAGGATAAATAATAAATTTCCATGAAAACCGAAAGAAAGTAATTTACTAGATGGTAAATTAATTATATAATTAAAATTAATTCATGAATTTTGAACAATGTGAAAATTAGTTGTTTGCTACGTCACCGTTGGACTAGGTTGCAATACTTATTCATACTGACATGTGCTTTGAACTGGTAAAACAAAATGAATCTAACATAAAATCAAATATTATAATTTCAGTCACCAAATAAACACCATAATTCACATGTACTGTCGAATAATATTGCGATAATTGCACCCATATGCGATGCTTACATCTTTGCGCTTCCTGCTTTTCCTACGTTCCGCCATGTTGTAAGTTCTGTTTTGAGCTTGCGCGTTTCAACCTTATCTATTCATTAGCAGAAGCAACAAACGTGGCATGTGCTTCTGCGTAACATGTTAACTGCGTAAACCGGCTATTTAAATATGTATGTATATTGCTTGTTTAAAAAAAAAGACAAATAAATTTTTAAATACATTAATGATTTTAACATTATCTTTGCTAATATGTCATGTATGTTTTGTAATGTTCAAAAACGTATTTTATAATGTTGCTTTGACATATACATATCGATATGTAAATTATAAATATATTTTTTCGGTATAACTTTTATATAAGAAATCTCTTTATGTGCACTCGAGTAGCTTATAGTTTTTTTACTATTACTATTCGTAGGTAATGTTACGTAAATAACGGAGAAACTTAAATTATTACAAAAATTTCAAAATGAGTTACATGTAACACGAGAATGAACGTTTAAAATATAAAATATATAAAGAACAATAAGTTAACATATTGTACGTTCTTGAACGTTTTTTAAAAATAAAACGTTGAACATTTTTTTCTATTCCTACGTATTTCTAACCGCAATTCTACGCGAAGTTAGCTGTTTACGAGTTGAAAATTGCATGGTCAATTGTTGCCATACGTGGGACAGAATTTATAACACTGCACTACAGTAAAAACATCAAAGTTAACCTACAAAAGTGAATACCTGTCAAATATATTTCTATTTTACAAATAAAAAAGATTTATATCGCTGTGAAAGACTTACAACCTTAAAAATGAGTGCACCAATAAGTACAGCAATGGACAATTTAACAGCTGCAATTAGATCTAATATAATTCCAAATCAAGAATATTTATTACAAGGATCTGTGTTAGATAGTGCTGTGGAAGTATTGCTTCACAGATTACGTGGTTTATGTGATAATGTAGATACAGGACCAGAAACTTTTAATGACCACGAAATGTGTTTCAGTATCAGGTATATAAGATAATTTTAAAGATTATTAGAAATATTATTTATAAATTTATATAATTGTAATGCTATATGTTTTAGAGGAGCTGAACAACCATTACTTTTACGCGTAAGAAGGGCCTTAGATTATCAAGATATGCCTTGGCAGTTACGTTACATTGGTCAACCTGAATTGGGTGACAAATCAAGACCTACAATTGTTAGAAGTAGTTTAGACATAGCAACTAGTAATACAGTTGTTGATTTTCTAACAGAACTTGGATGTAGGCTAGATTTTGAATATATTGCACGTGGTTATATGTTTCGCAAGGGTAGAATGAAAGTGACAGTTTCCAAAATATTTAAAATGGGTCAACAAGGAAAAATACCTGAGAGTATGGAAGCAATATCTCAAAGCTACTTAGTAGAACTGAGTGTTTTAGCTCCTAGTGGCCAAGATGCAATAGCAGAAGATATGAGAATTTTTGCAGAACAATTGAAACCTTTGGTACAACTTGAAAAAATTGACTACAAAAGATTTGTTCATTGACATAAAAGTGAACTGCATTTTTAACTTGTATCAATTGTATTTGTGTAAATCTTTTTGTGGTATAATTGTATATATAACTTTTGTATTTGAAACTTTTTGTAATTTAAGTTATATAAGAAATAAAAATTTTTATATTTTCCGTAATTAAGTTATTGTATATACCATAAATTTAAATTAAATTATTGTATACTAATCGTATATCGACTAATATGCATATGATGTACATATATGTATATATACTTATGTACATAAAAAGATATACATGTATATGAATATGATGCTCTATTGCTATACAACGTGAATCAATACAAAGTACTTATCGATTTTCATGAAATATTATGATATCGTCTTTTTTCTTAAATAAATAATTAAATATTGTTTTTCGTTAAAACTGTACGTTACTGTTTGGTGTAATAGCTTCATTAAAGTATTATATTTGCAATAAATTTATCATTAAAATTAGAATGAATATGTTGGCTGTATTAATAATCTAAATATTATTGAGATAAACTGATATTTTACAGATAGAGTTTAATAAACATAAAAAAATGTAATTTTTAAATATTATTGCAATAACGCTAATGCAGCAATAAACTTCCATTTGACTAGAAAGTAGAAAGCAGTATGCAGCAATGCCATCTTAGAAAGGAGGCCACGGAAGAAGATTAACGCTACATACGCCACCATTTTGTGGGCATTTCTACTTGTGCTGTTCGACGGTAAAGTTCTTTGTGGTACGAGACTATCAAATTTGTTTAATACACTTCAAATGTAAGTAAAATATAATATTTCGTCAAAAATAGATATACATACACTTGATTAGTTGTGCTTATTTTGAAAAATGTCGCGAGTAAATAAGAAAATCGCTTTAAAATTTCCATGGCGTCGGTTTCTGTTCCGACAGATACTAATCTTTCGTAATATTTATATGTTTATACGAATGAAATTTCAAGCAAAATAATAGTAGTGCGTAACAACAGTATTTCAATTAACACAAGAAATCTGTTCTTTTTTAAATAAATCAGATATTGAAGTTAGCATAATTAGTCATTGTGCTGTAGTTAATATATTGAGAGCACAACATGGCGGTGTATACCGACTTTCCCTTTTCAGTATAATTGGCTAAGCTTCGACTAACTTCGACTAACTGCAGATTATTAAGCTTATTATATAAGATTAACTTAATTATGAAGTTATGAAGCATGCTGAAAACGTACAGCGCTTTTGTGCTGTGACCATTATATGGTATCAACGGTATTATTTTTGTCGCCGGTCGATATTTTCTGAGTATAGATAAACTGATAGTGGGTGTTGATTTATTTCCATAGGCTATTATCCAATTCAATATCCAATGAATCCATTGAAAACGTAGTACCCGTTTATTACGTTTAATCTTCAGAACACACGTACTTAAATATCAATTTATTAACTGGAAACTTACGTTGGTGTTAACAAGAAGAAATTCGTCATTTGCAGAATGTCACGTTATCGTGAGTGGGATCCGTCGTGTAAGGTTTATGTTGGAAATTTAGGAAATAGTGCTAGTAAACATGAAATTGAAAGTGCGTTCAGTAAATATGGGCCACTAAGAAATGTATGGGTTGCCAGAAAGCCACCTGGATTTGCTTTTGTAGAATTTGAAGACCCACGAGATGCGGAGGATGCAGTCAGAGGATTAGATGGAACGTGAGTATATATATATATATATATATATAGATACTCAATGATAATAATTTTATGAACTTTAATAATAAAAATCAATGCATTTCTTTTTTCTTAGGCGCTGTTGTGGAACCAGAGTGAGAGTAGAGATGTCCTCAGGAAGAAGTAGACGTGGAGGTGGGAGGAGATCAGGTCCAAGATATTCCAGGTAAGAAATCTTAAAGTATAAATATCCATATTTTACAGCAACGTTTGAGCTGCTGCAGATGGCTAAGTGTCTCGCCAAGTAGGTATTACAGTGCAGTTATCAAATAAGAATGATAAAAAAGACGATGCACGGGTTTCGGTGAATTTTCTTTTATGCACAGAGGATGTAAATTTATATTTTTTTTATTTATTTTATATAGGAATGCAGATAGAATATATTGTATACTATATTTACTTGATCTTTTCGCTCTTCTGGCTAGTACTCTTATTTAAATTGAAAATTAAAGATTCGATAGAGTAAAATAAATCTAAAAGAGAAAAAAAAAGAAAATACTTTGACCATTACAAAATATTTTTATGCAAAATGTGAAAATCTGCGAGGTTAGCCGAAGAGCAACCAAAGACGCTGCATGGGAAACCTAAACATGGGAGATGCTAGAGCAAATTTTTAGTTGTGGCAGAGGTAGCTATTTCGTATATAGCTCACTTTCTTTTCCCATTGTAATCTCCTTGTGAATATGCTTAGCGAACAACAGGATTCACATATCATATATTTTTTGACAAACTTATAGGTCCAGATCTTGCAGTCCCCGAAGGAGATCACTGGGTCGTTATCCAAGGTAAGATCTCCCTACCCCATTAACCGTAATTTTCAGGTGCGAGTAGGCAAAAGAAACTAATCAAAGCGAAACATGGCGATCAGCAACATATGAGCAGTCTGAAACATACAACAGTTTTTCTTAATTTTTTTTAGGTCCTGGTCAAGAAGTCCACGCAGATCGCCGATAAGCCGATATTCCAGGTAATCACATCTTGCTTTATAATTTTATTAAATTTTTCAGGGCCTTACCAAGCACAGCCAATCTACAAATTGCAAGTAGGTATTTTACAAGTACCGCTTGTATTGTGATCATCGCAATTTTGCACGCAGAATCACAATATATCATATAAAACATATAGAGATAATTCTATTCGAAATGTATTGAACACTGAGAATTGCGTAATTGTCACGATCGGCGGTCAAGTATTGTTAATTGATTGGCATAAGTTGGAGAGGACAGGACTAAAATGGATAGATAGACGGAAGACGAAGAAATAACTTGAGAAAAAAAAA
>CAJDYZ010005153.1:1861-19239 GCA_903986555.1 Heterotrigona itama
TTTTAGTACACATGCGTTATGTTTTATTGAATTATTATTACCACAGAAATTCCGCCAAAGTGGAACCCAACAATTAGCGATAAAAAAAAAAACAATAACATACCAAAATTATCAATGTACTTAAAATATTTAAGGATAAAAACAGTTTAATTGCACTACATTTGTAAACTTTATTAATTATACGTTGCAAAAAAATGACGTGAAAAAACGTTGTTGTTCATTTCACCTAATTCATCACTTCACTTATCTAATTTAAAAAAAGATAATAAAAGTTTCATAACCGTATTATCCTATTACAGTGTGCCTTTTAATCACTACGCTATAAATTATAAGAAAACTCTTTTAACAATTTATATTCAGTATTATGCATTTTTTACACAATTTAGTTTCTGTTATAAAAGGACTCTGTTATACAATGGACCATCTTCATGTTAAAGGTAGGCAATATTAAATCGGTACAATCTTATTTGGGAAAATAGTACTTAATTTCATTGATATTTAGAAGCTTCACATTTTGCGAATTATAATATTATCATTTAGTCAATCAATGCAGTCGAGTGCATATACATATGTCACAAATATGTATCTCAAACTATAATACAAAGTACTTAACAGATCATAGTCCATAATAATATGGCTTATAATCGCTGTTGTGGCTGATTTTGAGAACTCATTTCGGAAACTGGTTGCGACGTATCTGTTTCGTTCTTTTTCTCGTCCTTCGATTTGTTCCATTCCTGTAAACCTTTCGGTAGTGTTGTATCCTCTTCGAATGATCCCGTACCTTCTACAAACTGTTCGTAAGTTGACTTTTCAGGGAACGGCCTAGGACCTAGTAACTCTATCATATCTTCTCTACTTAAAATTTCTTGCTTTAATAGTCGTTCGGCCACCTAAATAGACAGTAATAAAACCATTCGTTTAATAGTAAAATCATCAAAAGCTAATTTATTCTTTCCACAAATCAAAGATGTTTTATACCTTAGATACATCCTCTTTATGTTTCGTAAGCAAATCACGTGTGTGATTATACGCTCGTTCGATTAGCTCGCGTACTTCAGTATCGATAAGTTGTGCAGTATGTTCAGAATATGGTTTGTCGAAAGACATTTCACCTTGTTGTGGCATTTGAAAACTGACATTACCAATCTTTTCGTTCATACCAAATTGAATGACTTGAGCATACGCATTAGAAGTTACCTAATGAAAACAAATTCAACATTAATAAATTGCCTACATACACTATTAATTTTAAAAATGAGAAAATATATAGCGATAATACTTTTTGTAAATCATCTTGCGCTCCCGTTGTAATACGACCGAAAAAGATTTCTTCCGACACTCGTCCACCGAGTGCCATACACATTCTATCAAACAATTGTTCTTTTGTATAAAGATATTGTTCATGAGGTAAATACTGTGCATAACCTAAACCTTTCCCTCGTGGAATTATAGAGACCTGTCTTGTCAAAAAGAATATAAATAAGATTACAATAAAATATTATTATTTTTAGAATTTAAAAATCACCTTCAAAAGTGGATCTGCGTATCTCAAAAACCAGCCTGCTACTGCGTGGCCTGCTTCATGATACGCAACCGTTTTCTTTTCTTCAGGTTGCAAAACGTTCGTCTTCTTTTCCATGCCTGCAATAACTCTTTCAATGGCCTGTTCAAAATGTTTTAAATAAATATTATCGCTCAAATCTCTCGCTGCTATTAAAGCTGCTTCGTTACAGACATTAGCAATATCAGCTCCTAAAATCAATTACTTATAATATTTTCAATGTATATATTTAACATTCTTTCTTTAATTTTGTTTTATATATTAATGATTAATTCCACATTCCCTACCTGTAAATCCAGGCGTTAAGGAAGCCATTTTTCTAGCTAGTTGATCTTTATCTATTGTGATTTTCAAAGATTTTAAGTGAACTTTGAAGATAGAAGCTCGACCCTTAATATCTGGAGCAGGAACGTAAATTTGTCTATCAAACCTTCCAGGTCGTAACAAAGCTTTATCTAAAATATCTATCCTATTAGTTGCCGCTAATACAACTACATTAGTGGTTGTATTAAAACCTAGAAGAAAATATTACTCGATCAAATATAAATTTGATGTAGTAGGGAAGCTGATATATATTATTAATTATTATAGCATACCATCCATTTCAACTAGAAGTTGATTAAGCGTATTCTCTTGTTCCGAGTGACCACCAAAGTTTCGGCCTCCTCGTTTTCTTCCAACGGCATCGATTTCATCAATGAATAATATACATGGTGCGTGTTTTCGTGCCAACGTGAACATATCTCGAACTCTTGATGGACCAACACCAACAAACATTTCCAAAAACTCAGAACCTGATACACTAATAAAAGGTACATTTGCTTCACCAGCTGTAGCTTTAGCTAATAATGTTTTACCAGTACCCGGTGGACCTATAAAATATTATAAAAATATCTAAACTTTTATCCTAAACTAATCCAAATCTAAAAAAAAGTTATTTATGCCTAAACTATATACTTACCCGTCAACATTGCACCTTTAGGAATCTTAGCACCAAGCTCTATATATTGTTGAGGATTTTTTAAAAAATTTACAAATTCCATAATTTCAATCTTAGCTTCTTCACAGCCAGCAACATCCCTAAATTTTAATAAGACGCATAGAAATATTTATGGAAACTTTATAGCAAAATGATAAATGAAATATTACTCAAACATGATATCCTTACAGGGAGTTGTACAATTGCACACAACTTTTTCCTACTCTATAGACTGACTATTTGTCAAGCGTTTGGAAGTGCATATTTGTTGCTTTTCTATCTGCTTTTGTTACTTAATACCTCTTGTTTTTTCAGTGTGTTCATTTCATCTTAAAACATTCTAGGAAATATGGCAAAAGAGCCCAGAGTAGAAGAAAATTGTCTACAATTCATATTATCTTTTACTATATAATCTATTAATATTAAATTTAAGTATAAAATAATAATTTAAGTATAAAATAAAGTATAATCTAAATAGATAATCTTTTGAAATGCAAATATGTACACACTGTGCAATAATATTTCTATTAACTTACTTAAATCTTACACCAATATCTTTGGAATTAACCATTTTTGCGGTAGACTCCATCATTGCACCAAAAAGTCCACCTTTCCTTCCTTTACCAAATGATTCTGCTGACTTACGGAATAAATAAAATAAACCACCTGTAAATAATATTTGACATTATATCTAACTATAATTTAAATATTTGTCATAAATATATATCTATAGGAAAATGAGAAGAACTTACCATACATAAGCAACTGCGGTATAATTTTTCCAATGTGATATAGTTCTATCTCATCTTTGTATTGTACTAATATATAATTTTGCGGCTCTATATTTAAATCAATTTGAGCATTCTCCAAATTTCTTTCAAAAGTTTCAACACTACCAATATTGAACCATACTCTATCCTACAACACGCAAATAATTGTTATGTAACTTACACGCTATTATAACCTACTTTTATCACTCAAATTAAAATACCTATAAACTTACTTTTCCATTTATATAATTCCCAGGTGTTAACTTGATACGAGCCCACTGTTTATTGATAACTTCCACTTTGTCCACTATTCCTTTATCTAAATATCTAAATAAAAGTAACATAAAATATTTGCAAGAAATTTTTACATTGGATATGTCTATAAAAAATTATTATAATTAATTTACTCTGTTACAAATTCTTTCCATGTGATTTCTAGTGGTTGATTTGATAATTGTAGTAAGTACAGATAAAACAATCCCATTAATGCCGCACCAAGAAAAAATATTTTTTCATTTTTTTTATCTCCAAATGATTTATTTCCTCCATCCCACTTAAAATTCCATGAAAATGTACGTTTATCACTACTCGAGGAATGCATACTTGGTTTTTCTGATTGCATTTGGGATGATTGTGACTCTGAAGCTTGCTTAGATGGTGCCTCTTTAGCTTTTTCAGTAGTTTTATTAGAACCTTTTTCTACAGATAAAAAAGTTAACTTTTTTATAATCTATTTTTTATAGACTAAAGTAAATTAACAAATACAAAATAATAACTTGGTTTAAAAAATTTTTCAAATCCTTTTGGTGGTTCATTGCATAATAATCTCCATTGATTTCGTAAATGTTCCAATGTACTTGTTCCTTTATCATTTTTTACTAATGATAAATATCTTCTTAACTGAAAAATATTTTATAATATATAATATAATAAATACATATAATAAACAAATATTTATTATAGATTCACTTAATATACTTTCTGATACGACAGAATCAACTTTATTACTATAGTAAATAATTTTTAAAAGATAGAACTTTAAAAAAAGATAATGATTCACATTTAATAATAGTGGTATCATGTATATACTAAAAACATTAAAAAAGTTTTAAGTATTACTAGTTTAATTCTTCATATATGTAAATAAATACGTAATAATACATAATAATAAAAAATACGAGAAAAAATAAAAATTAAATATACCGTAATTAATACAAAGAATATAAATTAATAACAACATACAAATAATCAAAATTTTAAGATGAATAGAACTTTATTAGAAATCATTCATTATAAAACACAGAGGTTATGTTAGATCATATTTATACCTGAAATATATTGGCATTTTTGTAAACAGAGTTCAGAACAAATCTTTCTAATTTACTTGTCGTATATAATAGCTGATGGGCCATATTTGTTGTAAGTTTCTGTAATCACGTAATGATGAAATTTCGTAGTTTCCACACGGTCCTTGTAATAGATTACCGGCCACAATACATTATTGCAATAAATATCCCCAGTCTTAATCCTTATTTCTCGTTTACAACGCACAACACGAATCTACACATATTCTTAAAACGAGCATTTATTGGTTATTTAATTTTGCGCGAAGAGAACTGACTAATCAATGACTCAATCTACTACTAGGGTATTAATTTTATCTATAATATAACTAAAAATATAGGGAAGCAAGGTAAAAAATATTTTTAATATTCTAAGAAATATTATTTTTATTGAAGCACATGCTTAATCAGTGCAACATTCAGCCAAATCAAATGTATTTTATCAATTTATGTAAGGTATCAAGTTTACATTTTCTATTAATTAGGTTTACATTTTCTATTAATCACCAGCTCCTGATTCAGTAATTTTTTAACGTCAGTACTACTTACACATTTTTCTAAAAACGAAGAATAATAATAAAATTTATTCATAAATAAATATATGAAAACATTGCACACAAAAATACGTTATTAATGATAAATCGTCTTATGTAAATCTGAAACGATTTTATGTTTATAGCGCACGCACGCAGCGTCTTATTGTGTATATACATTATGTCTGTATATACATATGTCACGTATGTATATACATTACTAAATTCTAAATCAATATAGATATTGTTATAAAAAAAACAAATATTAATGAGTGTTAGACAAATGATAATAATTTATATGCTAACTTTCTGTTTGTGAATAATTTGAATTTTCTTCGATACTTATAGCACAAGGAATATACTCTTGCCCTGATTCCTATAAAATATAAATTTTATATATTGTTTTACACAATATGAAATGTTTTTTAACAATTTGATTTTAAAAATAAACATACTGAGTTAACAATAATTTGTCGTCCTTCCTCTAGATTCAGTCCATCCATATCTTCTGCTGTTAATATTATCACAGAATCTCCAGGTATACTATTTTCATCTATATAAGTTATAGGAATTTCTGATGAAACCTGTAATTTTATTAATAATCGCAAAATTTTCAACATGAAAGATAATAAAAGATAATGATAACTCGTAATACCTCGCAATATGTAAAATCAGATCCTTCTTCTACCTTCATTTCTATATTATGTTTAGAATCTGCTATTCTTTGCTTCCTCAAGTTTAATGAGTGCTCTGACTTTTTACCATCTTGTTGGAGACGTCTCCATATTGTTGTTTTTGGAATATGATATGTCATTGATGCTACTGCTTGCGACATTTTTCCTCCTTTACAAGCAGCAACAGCTTCTTCTAAACGAGACTTTTTTAATTCTTCATTTTCTGTCTTACGTTTCTTCCAAAATGACAATGGCAGTTTTCCTTCATCTACCAATCGTGCTTTATCTCTAAATAAAGTAGTTTTTGGAATCTAAAAATATAATTATCATTATTGTTTCCAGATTAATCACGAGCAATAAACAAAATGTTAAATAATTTACTTTAAATTCAAGTGCAACTTTTGTTAAATTTTCTCCTCTTTCTAAAGCCTTAACTGCAGCTTCCCGTTTATCTGATCCATAAGACCTTTTCATTTCCGAACGTAATATTTGATATCCTTCTTTCTGAATCCTTCTCCATAATACAGTCTTTGGTATACTAAACGTTTCCGACGCATGCTGCAGGCTTGATCCACCTATAATAAATATAAATTAAATTGAACAATACCATAAGATTAATATTTAACAGAAACATTGAAACAGATACCAACCGATTACAGCATTTATAGCAGCTTTCATACATTCTGCAGGATATTCGTTTCTTGATGCGTTTAAATGTATACCTAATGCTTTAGCACGCATGTACAAAGTCGAACGTGGTATATTATGTTTAGTAGAAGCTTCTATTAATGTTTGACCTGCTTTCAAGTCATTAATAGCTGATGCTAGCATATCATCACTGTAATCTCTTTTTGTTGTATCACGTCTACGTTTCTTTTTTTTATTCAACATAGAATTGTCAATGACCTCATCTTTTTGTTGATTCTCTAAGTCTTCATAATTATGTTGCAATGTATCAATAACATTTTCTTCAGTCTTGCCAATTACAGTCATTGAATCTTCGTTATTATCATTAAAATTCCTATTGTTCACAACAGAGTAAGTTTCTTCAAGCCCATCAATCTATGAACAAAGAAACAAAATAATAATAAAAAAGAGAATAATTTCTATTTTATTCTCTTTAGATAACTAACTTCGTTAAGGCCGCAAATCTTTAATGAACGTGCAGCATCCAATAAACTACTAATATTTTCAACTGGAACTCTCACTTCTCCATGGTAAATAAATTCTATAATAGACCTTATATCTTGGACAGATATATCGCTTAATATTATTGTTGAATGATCTTCATTTACTTGGCTTAATATTTCCTACAAATAAAAAATCATACATCATCATACAAATCATACTACATAAACAATTAATCTATCTTTCGAATATAAATTACATGTTTCTAAACAAAAATAAAAGAAAATAGTCCATACTTATAGGAATGATGTTAAAGCGTGTACTAAGTAGTTCATTTTGTATTATATTCAACAAAAAATATTATTAAAACTTGTACAAAAATGAAATTGAAGAATTTAAAATTTAATTATTGAATGGATGAACTGTTTAAAAATATTTGAAAGTAATCAAGTTCAAATTCAAAATTGATGAGGTATATTCTTAAAAGTGCAATGGTTGTTTACTCGAAACAAAGTGCTACAAGCACAAAGAACTATGCGATGAGCATGAATGCGTTCCCCAGCCGCAGCCAGGGTAACGTCCACCATACAATTTTCTTCTAAAAGTTGTCTAACTACATCGGAAAGATGATTCTGATAATCATTCCATTTGAACCAATAACTCTGATTGATCTCATGTTGGTTAGCAATTTCGGACATGCCGTTTCAGTTTCGTTTCCTTTTCAATGTCAATAATTCGTATACAACCGGAATTTGGAACAGGACTGAACTCTTTACACCAAGATACACTTCAGTAATAATCGTGGCACTTTTCAAAAAACTTCAATAAATTTTAACTACTTTTTTGCAATCCTAATATATAGATATATGTCTTTAAACTATTTTGCATACGTGTTATATTCATGTACAAACGCTTATTTAGAAATCAGATATAATAATAAAAAATTGTATTAGAACTGATTGCCAGTTAAATATATATGATTGGTTGGTGATATGTATATAATTTGTACCAAATTTAATGACAAGAGAATATTTAATTCAACGCTTAACAAAAATTATACAATTAAATATAAAAATAATCAGTTGCTTAAATAGCAATTAATTCTATAGTTGTAACTAGAAATATTTAAATTTCTAGTGTCCCACTATCGTGCAAATTTAAGCTGTTGGTACAAATATATATACAAAATAGTCGATTCTTTGTATGTGTTAGTAAACTCATATTCTTTTGTATTGTGGCAGTTTTGTGATTACTTTGAAGTAACAGAGTGTTTGTGTTTGCTAATTTTTTGACCAACTTATTTAATCGTCTATTTAAAAACAAGATGGTTAGTTATTGTATACGTATCAATAATTTTGTTTTTCATTCTAATTTGATATAACTTATTCATGATATATTTAAACACGTGACAGCATAACCTCAATTATTGCATTAAAAATGTCATACTTGATCGAATGAAGTATCAATACATTTTTGAAAACTTGTGTATTTCTTCTTTTTATCGGTATTCACAATTTTGGAGTGTGAAAGATTCTTTTTATAATATTTTTTATAATAATTGAAATTGTCGCATATTGTTTCGTGTCATGTTGTGGTTATGTTACTGTAAAATTTAATAATGGTAATTTTTAGTCAGTTCTTGTACTATAATAAGAGACTTATTTAATATAAATCAATTTAAAAAAACTATGAATATATCTTTTGTTGTAGAAACCTTTGATGTTGCATGGGCATGAACGTGCCATAACCCAAATTAAATACAATAGAGAAGGAGATTTATTATTTTCCTCTAGTAAAGATAAAAAACCAAATGTTTGGTATTCTTTGAATGGAGAACGTCTTGGATCTTTTAATGGACACAATGGTTCTGTATGGTGTATTGATGTTAATTGGGATACAACAAGATTTTTATCTGGAAGTGGTGACAATACACTAAGAGTTTGGGACTGCCAAACTGGTTTGTATTTCATTTATATTTAATATTTTTCAATTTATTTGCTTCATTCATTTCAGTATTCAATGCCTATGTTACATTGCAGGAAAAGAAATAGGTCTACTTCATACGAACAGTTCAGTGAGAACATGTAGTTTTAGTTATTCAGCAAATCTTGCTGTTTATTCAACAGATAAAGCTCTAGGACATCAATGTGAAATGTTCATCATTGATATAAAAAATGTTGATGCAGTATTATCACAAGCAGATGCTATTTCTAGAATTGCTGTAAATGGTCCCAAAATCTCTGCTATTTTATGGGGCGCATTAGATGAAACGATTATTACTGGTCATGAAGATGGTGAAATTACTCTTTGGGATGTTAGGGTATGTAATATGCATATTTTCATGTGTTTTCATGAGTCAAACATTAAAAATTTTTTTTTATAATTTTATAGACAAGGAAGAAAATGACAAGTGTCAAAAGTCATAAATCACAAATAAATGACATGCAATTTAATAAAGATGGCACTATGTTTGTGACTGCATCAAAAGATAATACTGCCAAACTGTTCGATAGTGAATCTTTAATGTTATTAAAAACATATAAAACAGAAAGACCTGTTAATTCTGCTACTATTTCTCCTATTTTCGATCATGTATGTGTTACATGTAATAATTAAAAATAGATTCGGTGAAATAGAATCAAAATTTGTAAAAATTATATTTTTATAGGTGGTTCTTGGAGGAGGTCAAGATGCTATGGATGTTACGACGACATCCACTCGTCAAGGAAAATTTGATTCTCGATTTTTCCATTTAGTATTTGAAGAAGAATTTGCGCGTTTAAAAGGACACTTTGGTCCAATCAATTCTCTAGCATTTCATCCTAATGGTCGTAGCTTTTCAACAGGTGGAGAAGATGGTTATGTTCGTATTAATACATTTGATCAATCTTATTTTGATTTCCATTTTGAATACTAATTTTATGAAATAAAAAAAATAAATATGTATCAATTAAATGAATGATATAAATTACTTTTTCCACCTACTTTTCTTTTCTTGAATTGTATAAACATTAGGATACAGATCTAATACAATGTTGCAAATAAAGATTTATCATATAACTTAAATTTATTCATATAAAAAGAAAGTTGACAAACGTATTATTTTTGTAATAAGAACAAGGAAGATAGTATCATTAATAAAATTTAAGATACACAGGTAAATATAAACTTATTTCTATATTTTAATAGTTTAAATATTTAAAAAAATATTATTCCTTATATTTGAAATTCATTTTCAATAAATACCGTGCTTTTACCTGAGCAATATCATATACAATATATTCATTGTATAATAAATCAGATTTTTTTGGTAGTTTAGCAGATACAGGCACACCATATGGAACTTCAATACCGTCTTTCATTTTATAAACACTTTCAGGATCAGGTTGTGTTTGTCCACGACCCCATGTTGAATGTTTGCCACTTGGTAATTTTTCAATATAATCCGCATGATATCTTTCATACATATTACCTAATGCCACTTCGCAAAGCAACAACAAACCCGTAGGATTTTCGCTGTTTGTACAACAATAATTCGCAGATTTAGAAACCATGTCTGCGAAATATATACCTTTACCAAACATATAACCGGTAACGGGAGCTTCTGGTGGTGCTATTCTCAAACCTTGAGCAAGTATACCAGCAAAGTTAGTCGTTCTAGAACCATGCCACAATAATTTTTTGTTGGGCAGTTTTCTAAATGGCTTATATCTAGTGTCTTCCCCTTGTCTTTTAATAACAAATATTTCTTCAATTTCAAGTTCATATAGTGTATGAGTCTTTCCATGAGTATTTTGTACATATTGTTTGATGACATTATATTCCTCACTTTCCTTATCCAATATTTTAATTTCAGTTTTAAGCTGCTCATAATGAGCATCAAGCGGATTCTTTGTTGCATCTGTCTTAGTGTGTAAAAGTGAATAGGCAATTTCCATCTCAAGCAACGCGTCCAACATTTGGCACTTAACGTGAATTTCTTCCATTGAATTCAAAATTTTAGGTTCAGATACTCCGAAATTATGAGGTATTAAATTGTAAAATCTATTGGATGCATCAACCAATTGAATTGAATCAAAATTTTTCTTCTTTAATACTTCTTGTAACTCTGTTAATACTGAATATGCTTTTTGAATTTGTTTTTTAGATAGTTTTCCAAGAGGCATTTTTTCTATATCAATTTCAAATTCAATCATCACTTTCTTCATACTCGTCTCATCGAAAATTAGTTTCATTAAATCTTGAATTGGTAGTTCTAACTCACTCTTAATATCAGAGTCCAACATTTTTGTCTGTACATCGTCTCCATAATCAATATCGACTGGATACATTTTATGAGGTACTTTAACAAAATTTTCTCTTTGACTCCAACAATTTCCGCTTTTTTCTTCGTATAAAGCCTCAAACTGTTCTACACATTCTTCCACAGACAAGCGTTCTACTTTTGAACCACCAATAGTTGTTCCTATTCTACCCCAGCTTCTAAACAACCAATATTCATTTTTCTTATCGTGCTTTAAAATCTGCAACTTATAATAGCTATTTTTCTTAGTTTGTATGTCCGATAATATCAATGTAACACTATATTTATTTTTATCCTGTTGATATACATGAGCACAATCTTGTAAACCACTAAGTGGATCAACAGTTTCACCTTTTTTTAGTTGCAATTTCATTTTACCAGATCCTGACTTTTCATATATACTTTTACCTTTACTTTTTGAGACATTAGATTTTTCTGCGAGAATATTAATTCTATCAGACAAGTTGCCACCCCAACTTGAAATAGTTTTCTTTTTAATAAGTGATATAGCAGGTTTTGTATACTCTTTGGCTTCTTCAATAAAGTCTTCAGTAATAACTTGAATATTAAGGTTCTTAGCTTCTTCCATTTTTTTACTCATTTTATCTATTTCACGTTGTGTGGATATAACAGCAGCTACATTCTCATGGAGTTTTGTAATTACTTCTCCTCCTAAGTGTAAAATTTCTTTCTTTAAAGTATTTTTATCTTTTCCTATGTGTCCTATAATAACGAATTGCATATGTTTTAATGGCCTAGGTTTTGCCGCAACTTTGGTTCCAGAATCGACTTCATCCTCTTTTTTTATTATACTAGATGTTGATGGCACGGATATCTTTACAAGTCGTTTTCTAACTTTACATTTTAAAGATTTGCTGTTAAATATTAAAACAGTGATTAATTTTTTTTTATATAGTTCTTACAAATTTGTGAAAGTAGTAATTTTAATCATAATTTGTGGAAGTACTTACAGATCAGTATATGTTTCCTTCATATCTGATGATATTATGAATTTTTTTCTGTTAGGATTTTGTGTGACATTTTCGCATTTTGTCCATTCTGTTAAATCTCCAGTACATTTGTATCCAATGCCTGAATTATACACAAGCTGTCCACTACACTTTGGGCAAGGCTTTAAAGCTCCAAAATAAATCGCATCCGATAAACGGTCAATTACCTACAACAAATATTTTAATCATTCAAATGCTTTTTTACTTAATTGAAAATAAAGTTATTAAAATAAAATACATACAGATGAAACACCTTCTGGAATTTGTTGTTCATTTTCTTCCAACATAGCAATGAGGTCAGATTTCTTCACAGAAGATAATGTATCTCTAATTTTAAACAATTCATCATTCTGTTTTTTCATTTCTTTCTCTTCCTCTGCATCTTTTGGTTCTTCTTTCACTTTTTTAATTAGTGGAGCATCACCTGTTTTAATCTGTGGTAAAGCACTCTTCAGTTTCTTTTGATCATCTTTGGAAAGTTCATTATTACCAGGTATCATATTTCCACTCTCATAAAATTCTAAGTTTTCTCTTATTTTAACAAAGCATTCAAGATGATGCCATCTATCTATGCCACCATATTTTCTGCCTTCTTCACTTTCAAAATCTTTCTTTGATATTCTGACCTCACCCTGTACTATCTTTTCCTCACAGGCCTTGCAACTTGATCTACTAGATTTTGCATATTGCACTAAAAAATTACATAGTGGACCTGCAGATTTACTACTAGTACCACCACGCTTTTTTCCTCTTCCAGACGAAGGTACTGGAAAAGTCTTCGTTTCCTCTATAAAAATGTTTCATTGGAATTATTTTATTATAATGTTAATAAATGTAATTTGCAATATTATAACAAACAAACCAATTTTCTTTTGAATTTCTTTCTGATCCTCCCAACGAATATTATCAAAATTTCCTACATCGGCAGTAGTTTTTGGTCTTTGTTTTATAAAAAAACATTGTGAATGATACCATCTTGTTATCTTTCCATCATGAACAGGACTCTAAAATTTAGCAAATATTTGAAAATATAATTATCTTAACATTAAAGAAGCATAAAAAATATAGATAAATTCATCTACTAAAATCTAAATAAATTTCTACAATGTCATTATAATCAAATACGTTATATTGAATTTATAAATTAAATTAATTGCAATTATTATTGATTTTATTTCAATGTTTGAACACATCAATTATTATCAGCTTATCTAACCTAAAGAAAGTTTAATAATTAAATTTAAAAATTCATATTAGTGACAGTAATGACATATGAATTCGTGTGAAATTATTAATGCCGACATTGCATACCTGAACAATAACGGCGAGTCTCAACGAATCCTTTTCAATAGACTTCTTACAATATTGACAAGAAGCTCTCGAACTTTTCGCATATTCCACGTGATAAGGTAAATCAGGATTCATTGTTTCGTTAGAATTTATTCAATAATTTCAATCTCGAAACCAAATGCGCAATAGCAGCAGTTGATTTAACGACAAAAGGAAAAACGCATGTTACGCGCCAAATCCTGATGTCGAAGTTTGATCTATGTCGGCTTTTTGTCACGACTCATTTCAAATAAGAGACTTAAAATCTTAGAACAATAAAAAAATCTTATGATCATATATATTTTTAAGTTTGTTTATTTCAATTAACTCAAATTAAATAGAAGATATAATATTGAAAAACAGAATATAGTAAAAATATAGTATTGACACCAACACATTGGTTGATGACCAATTGTATTTAAACCGGAAATGAAATTCTATTTTTTACAAATTTACTTTAACTGTGCTTAGGTGTTTTTATTATTCATACATTTATACGTTAGCTTTACAGTATAGATTTTAAATTGTGTGTTCTTTCTGACATAACATTTTTAATTAAATTCGGGAAATTATTTCTTTTAAAAATTTGTTTTCAAATTAATAATCGAGATATAAGATATATATTTCCTTAATTATAATTCAATTATATATCTTTTTTATATATAACATTATTTTTATTATACGTAATAATTACTTATTAATTTATGTAATGCTTTATATAATCAATTTATATAATTTACATTATATTGTTACAAACATGCACTCATAATCGATTATACATGATTTCATTAAAATGCAATATTGAAAGTACATGAATATTCGTAAATATAATTTCATATAGTTGCTTGCAATTTTAAGGATATTATAGTAAACAATAATACAATGTTGTAATACAATATTGGTACACTTTATTTTTATAATCATATAATATTGTACAAATTATTACAGTAAACTATATATTTCTGTAATTACGTCTATGAATGTTTTTCTGTTTTACCAACATAGCTTGCCATAAAAGTGGCTGACAAGTGGTAGTAGAATTAAATAATACAACCATACAGTGTAAAAATGCACTATGTTATTTCCTTTGTCGAATGCAATGCTTTTTTCTAAAATTATTTCCTACGATAACGTACAAAACTTATTAAGAAACGATTGAAATTATTAAATTAACTCTTATTTCTTTCGATTATCTACATATTCATATAAGCCTATTATATAAATCCATAGTGCTTACAAGAAGATAATTAATTGTCCCTTCTTATACCACGCTATTACTATACTAGAATATATATATATAATATATAATATTATATATATAATATATATAATTTTACATATTTATATATATAATATTTTGCTTGATATTATATATATACATATATAAATATATGTTTAAATGTCGCGATGTTCGTACTAACAAGTTCGGTGTCATAATAAATTTATCGTTTCAACAGAAAAAATGTATACACATATATGTGCCATCCTATTTTATTAATACAATCGTTTATATTATACTCTATGTTAATGTACATTTTTGTTTATGTAAGAGCGCAAAAAATAACTCAATATTTTATTACAATATTTGCGACGAAAAGTTCCAACTTACAGAAAATAGACACAATTTACAACTTCAAAAGATTTTTTGATTTTATAACTTATTTCATACACACAAGTTTATGAAATGTTACAAATTAAGCAGAGAATTATTATAAATTCCACATTCGTCGCTTAAAAGTACGATGGCGAAATTAGAAAAGAAAGAAGAAAGTATACATGTGATTGAAAAAATGAAGAAAAATTATTCATCACTTTTCAGGACATCGCGAAACAGTTTAGGGCACTCCCTGTTAATTAATACAATTTGATACTTGGTATACCGTTCAGAAATTACTTCGCAACATGACGCGTAGACACATCGAATATATGGAGTAAGGACAGTTTATCATTCATTGCCCTACGTAATCGTATTAGCGTTAATAACAAAATAGAATTAATTCAAGTATATTTGTCTTAGAAAAAGAATTTATATTATTAGTGAATTTACTATCCAAGAGTAATTCGCAGTATGACATGTAAGTGTCGCATAAAATGTAAATATACTTCGTATTTATAGGTTTTCATAGGCATGTAGGTCAGGAATATGCAGCTCTAGGATTAACCAAGGAATTAGACTGAAGGCCACCCTTTAATATTTTTACAGTCTATTTTATCTATGTCTGATAACAACAATAAAAATTCTTAAATAAATATATCGGTATAATCATTGATGGAATATTATTACGCAATCAACTAGTTTTTTTTGCCAAGAGTTGTAGGTTTATGTGTTGTAATTGCGTCTTAAGCATAATATGCATACACATGTACACGGCACGTCAGTCATTGTATATTACAATGACTGGTATGGAGTACCACAAAATTACGTGAAATTCATTAAGACAAGACACATGTATCACTCTGCTGATCATTGCTATTTTCCTCTGCCTTGAGATGTACCCGACCTGGTTGTAGGTTTTGCTGGTTGTGGAATAATCGTAATTTCATCATTGATCTTCAATGGTTTCAGAAGGGAGTCATTGGATCTGGACGATGGAGATGAAGGTGTGTTCTTCTTATCCATTACTCTTTTAGCTACGACACTATGTGCCGAATATACGTGATTTTCAAACTGCTTATACATTCCGAACGTGGCAGTGCAGACTGTACATTTATAAGATAGATGCGCTGGTTTTAATGTCATTCCGTGATCTCGCGCAACATGATTTAGTAATTTCCATTGATATACCTAAAAATGAAGATCCACACAACCCTCAAGGAATATCATATGCTTTTTAAATTTATATCTCCCGATCTGACACGCATATAATTTTGAATTTTGAATGAACATATAAAATATATAAACTTACCCTGCCGCAAGCAGGACAACGTCCTGCATCCTTTCCTCTATTTGCAGCTTCTTGCATACTAGATGTAACTAATCCATGAGAACCAAGTAAATGTCTTTCCAGACCCTGTAATAATGAAAATACAATACTGTTATAATTTCATTTTTACACATAAAAAAGCTAAACAAATCATAATAAAAAATCATAATAAAAAAATATTGAAATATAAATTTTTAATTTGTATATGAAAGTGATTTTACATAAAAAAAATAAATTAAAAATAAAAAACAAAATTTTTTTGTAAGATGCTTCATTTTCGAGAAAATTGAGTTTGAAAATTTATCAAATATACTGGAATTTGACTAATGCTAAACGTAACAGAAAAGAATAATCAACAGGAAATTAGTCTAATACTAAAAATAAATTAAATAAATTAAAAATGTAGAATTTTTCATTTAAAGTTTCATTTTCAAGAAAATAAACTTTAAATATGTTTCGTTAAAAATTGCGTTAAATTTTACTTGATAAATTTTCAAACTCGATTTTCTCATAAATGAAGCATCTTAGAAAAAATTAAATTTTATTCTATTTTTTCGACATATTTTCACACATAGAATAACATTTTACTCATTCTTGATTTTGTCAAAAATTAAAAAATTTTATATAATTGTATTATATAAAAAAATTTTATTTTTTTTCGTTTTTTTTTTTATGAAAAATCATCCCCTTTTCGGTTGTATTACCGATGCTGAGACATTCTATATACCACCTCTACATGTCATATATCATTTTTTATTTAAATATATATATCCTTTGGAAGAGAAAAAGTACACGTACACGCATGCACACACACACACACA
>CAJDYZ010005153.1:19295-32354 GCA_903986555.1 Heterotrigona itama
TTTGGCAATTCAATGGAGGTCTATTATAGATCATCTTTGGATGTATTTTTACTTTGTGAATCCATTGCATATGGTTACGTAGTTGCTCTAAATCCTGAAAAAAAAAAAAAAAAACAAATTTACAATATATAATGTAGTAATGTGTATTTAATTTTATGAAATTTTATATTATTAAAATCATTTAAATATAAGATATTAACTTAAGGAAGGAAATTTCCTCATAAAATTTTTCCTATAGTTGCTTTTTTTTTATCTTTGTTTACATTTCTGAAATTATTGAATTTTCTTTGAAAATTCATCTTCAAAAAATTGAAATCATTAATTAGAAACTTCGTACACTTCTTTTATCCTATATATTTTTTATTTTTAGAAAATTTACACAAATATTCAATTACAACAGTCGCAATTAATGTTAAAGTTGATACAAAATATAATGAGATGACAAATGCACTTTAGTTTATATTTTTGTTCGTTAATTTCTCTGTTGTAATTAATGGTAAAGACAGAAGTGTCTCTATTTACAAATAGGCAATTAAAAGTAATAATGATATATATTAGAATAGAAAAATTCGACTAGAATATTTCCAACTTACTTTAATATAACCATCGCAAATTTCACATATAACAAATGTAGTTTTTCCTCCAGACTTTGATGAAGTACCAGAACCAGGAATGGAGGTTTGAGATGTTGTACGTGGTAATGGAGTTATAGATATACTTGGTTGACTTAACAATTTTGCTGTAGGATTTTTGGAACTTGCTGTTGTATTCTGAAAAATATAAAATACATTAATTACTTTACATCAAGAATATTCATTTCCTGATTCAAGTTTTTAATTCAATTATATTGCACTGCGAAATTGTATCTTATTTAAAATGTCCTTCACATCTTAAACATAATTTAAGTATTAATTATCAATCGATTTTACAAAGATAATAGAAATTGTCAATGAATTCCTTCAAAATTTGTAAACTATGTAACATTATATTAATACAGAATTAAATATTTTTATAATGCAAAGTACTACAGGGGTAATAAAAAAACATTGATGAAAATAATATTATAAAACTAATTGCACTGCACACTAATGATATGTTTAGCCATAACTTTACACATACTGTTAACTCTTAGAAGCAACTGTGTACAGCTTTGATTATGTAAATCTCAAGAAATCGGTTATAAAAGCTGTTTTACACCTGCGGAACACATTATCCATGCGATCACAAAGTTTATAAAATCAATTTAATCTTCCTGATAGGTTCCAACAATTATTTACCTGTGATGAGGACAATCTAGAGAGAGAGTCGATTACGTTGGGTACAAGTGCAATGGGTGTGGGTTGACCGGAACTGCCGCCGCTACTGCTACTCACTCCCGAGACAGCCGACATGACAGTCCCAGAGCCACCCACCACCTGTGTCACCACCCATATATTTTTTTTACTTATTCGTAAATTTCTATATACTTGAATTTGTGAACCTGTAGTTTTCTATTGTTATCAATAGGACAGAACAATCTGAGGAAAATTCACAGAAGAAAATCAACATATCCCATTGCCAATAGAACATAGGCAGAAAATAGAATAAATGTGAATAATTAAAATAACTACAATTTTTTCTTGTATTACATGTACATGTACATTAATTAAATTAATTATTGTTTAAATTTAATATATAAAATATAATGAAAGACATTTGCAAATTTTAATTTTAGACGTTGTGCATTAATGTTGATGATAATTATTACAAAAAATTCAAAGAAAAAAGCATAGATATACTGTGCATATCATATGTGTGCCTACACATTATAACTGAAATACATTACTTCAAGGGCATGACTTTACATGATTATCATTGCCCATGCCATTACTAAATCTTATAATATTAAAATACATTTAATATGCAATATAAGTACTTAATATTCATAAAAATACTTTTTCTATTATAAAAATTATTCTGAAATGTTTTTCGTTATTAATAAAAATACTGAGAAAAAATGAAAACATTTTTACCTGAAATATTTGATTGCTACCAAATTGGTATGAAGTAGGGACCAATAAACCAGAAGATGTTGGGCGATACATCATTCCTGCAACATTGTCTAAAACATTACGATATGTTACAATTAAACTCATAGAACGAATATAATCGAATATAATATATCATTAATTTAAAATAATAAAAAGTTACCCTGTCGCATTGTTGTACCACCTGGTCGTAATGTTTTCAAGTCTGAATATCTTGGTTGCATAGGTGGTCGTCCTCTTCCGCGACCGGTGATTGGAGCAGGAAGTAACTTGGGTAAAAGTGGCTGAGGTCCTTTACCACTCATTGCCATCGCAAGTGCATTGGGATTAGTTGGCCCGACAGGTCTCGTTCGATTTAATCGTGGAATTTTTGCTGGAGGTTCCCAATCAGCGGCTGGTTCTAAATTCTTTTCTGGTCTGAATTTCTTAGTACAAGCAAGTATATGCCGAGTTAATTTGCCTTTTTGGTTGTCTTCGAATGGACAATTAGGACACTGATGAAAAGCTGGACCCCGCTCCAACCTTCCGCGAGTATTATGTTCTGCTTCCATATGGAATAAAATATCGTGAGGACTACGCACTTCAATTGGACAAAAATTACACTTATAGACGTAATTGCGCATATGTGGAGTTTCTAAATGATGTTGCATGACTAAAGTTGATTCTGTTTTAAAATTACAGAATTCACATTTTTTCAATTCTAAATGGAATGGTTCGTTATTTTCTTTACTAAATTCTAGATTCTTAATGAGTGAATTTATAGCTAGTTGAGTTTCAGCCGATGTGCTACCTTTGCCCTGTTTACGTTTTTGAGTCCGTAAAAGATCAGTTTGCACATATTCTTGAACAAGATTCACTCCAATTTGCATGAAAAATTTTCCCAGAGGTAAGTCAAAATATGTCAATATTTTATTCCTATCATCTTGTCGTATATCTGGTTTATCACTTATATTACTAAATCCAGATTCAGTTATATCTAGTGAATTGTCACCTCTATCTTCATCTTTTTTACTCTTACTATAAGTTCCTTCATTTTCACTTTCATCACTTTTATCTTTATTTTTTTGATTCATATCCAGTGAATCTTCGTCACATTCGTCTCCCTTATTTTCTTGTATGCTTCTTTTGCTTCTCTCTTCCTTTTCTTGTTCTTCCAAGCATTTTTCCAATTTTGTAACAAATTCCTTTAATGGTTTCAAAGGTGGCTTTTCATATACGTATGGTACTATAAAAGATGGTGCCTCTACCACAAACATATCATCTGTTAAAGTAGGTAATATAGGAGGTGTTACTGTAGGTGTTACTGTAGTCATACTACTGGTTTTAGGACTTAATTGTGCAGTTTTTGATGTCATGGGCACTGGTGTAATAGTTGTCCTCATATTAGGGTACATAGTTTGCGTTGTCATTCCCATTGGAACTACTGAAAATGAGCTAGTACTAGAAACAGTATGATGAGGTTTGCTGCTACTCACAGGAACACCACCACGCCCAGAAAGTATAGAATTTGTATCTATAATAACTAAAGTAGGTTCTTTCTTTCCTCCCTTTACAGATTTGCTACCAGCAGCAATTTCTACTAACCGTTTAGTATCATTGACTACAATGGTAGTTTTACTATTTTTTATTGGTGATTTTAGTTTAGAATTCTCTTTATCTTTACTATCGACACCAGCTAGAGGGTCTTCTGGCTTAATCTCCTCAATGTCTGAACCATCGTCGTCTACTTCCTCTTCTATTTCTTTTTCTATGTAACTTGTCCTTTTTATATTTCGAGAACTTCTTCTTGGTGTAATACTACTAAGATCTACTTGCTTTCTCGATTTTCTTTGTTTTGAATCTTTATTAGCACGTTCTGGTGAAGTATTATGACTATTCTTTGCACTATCGGTTATTTCTTCAATATCTGGACTATCGCAACTTCCATTTTCTTCACAGATTTTTACATCCGATGTATCCATACTACTATCAGCAATTTCATTACTCTCATTAAGTTGTATATCACTGCTGCCTGATAAATCTTTATCTGCAGAAGTTTTCATAGTGAACACATCGTCATGATCAGAATGTATTTCTGTTATGCTTTCGTCAAGACATTCAACATCTGAATTACTCTGTTCATCAACTTCCATAGTCTCACACGATGTGCTTTTACACTTATCTTCAGTCTTAGACACTTCACTAAAATTGTTCATGTCACTGACACCCTCTGATAATTTAGACATTTTAGAGTCATTTTCTGATTCTGACATTTCACTGCCTTTACTTCTGTTTTGTGCTAACCCATTTCGTTCACTATTTTCAGATTCTAGACCCCTTTCTTCCATTTCAACATCCATTCTATGTTCGTCGTCATCGTCTTCTTTTTCACTTTCCTGTCTCTCCTCCCTTACTACACTAATTTCTTTTGACACAAATTTGGATATATTAGAATCAGCGTCAATGAATTCTTCCTTGTCATTATAATTTCCATTAACTCCATTTAGAATCACATCTGCAAAATATAACTTATTTTTAAACACATACTAACATAGTACGATAAATGAAGTAAACTATTAGTACTTTTAACATTAGTCATATTAATAAATAGTAAATCAATGAAGTACATGTATATACATATATTAAGAATTACAATTATATTACAGTAATCAAAAAGCATAACAGAACAAATGTTAAAAAATAAGAATCATTGCTACATGATTTGAACAAGCTACATTTTTTTATGACATCCAAATTCAATGCAAATACAAAATACAATAAAATAATATCCAGCAAAAAAAGTCAAAAACTTGATATTGGTGTCAATTTTGTACAATGAAAGAAATGAAGTAAACAGAAAAGTGAATATTCGTTGTACAAAGAAAAATTGCTATAATTGTGTTTGAAAAAGAGATAGAGCATACCTTTGAGAAGCTTATCAGGACTAGCCTGAGATGAGTCCTTAATAGGGGGTTCTTCCAGCGTGCCTTCCATGGGGACACCACTGTACAGTTGATCTAAACAATTAATAAGAACACAGAGATAAACGTCTCGTGGCGACGACGACGCGTTTCATTACAACGACGATATGAGAACGCGAGGGCGGAGGGAGGGAGACAGGGAGAGAGAAGAGAGGAGAGAGGAGAGGAGAGAAGAGAGAGAGAGAATTTTTAGCGGGGCCGAATTTTTCAAAATGGCGCTGCGAATTCCGTACTCCTATTTCCTTGTTCCCATAACCAACAAAGTTCGTCGGGTATATATCGCACGCTCCAGTCCGGACGGATTCCCAAAATACGTGATTTGATTTGTCGATGAAAACTTTTGGCACGCGCGCACACTTGGAAAAAGTGATCAGAGGACAGGGAATGGGCCGTGGGCAAAAATTATCGGATGAACCAAAGTCCTGTGAAGTAGCTTGAATGGTTAGCGTCTCTCAGTCAGTCACCTGCACTTGCCAGCCACCGCGTCCGAGCGCCAGCCAGCCAGCCTGCCAGCCAGCCAGCCAGCCAGTCAGTCAGCCCTCCGCCGTACCTCTCCTCGCTCAACCTTCACAACCTACCAAACCTACACCTATACCTACAACTGACACATCGAACTTTCGCCTTTCGTACACATCGGCACACATGCAACCGTAGATATATAAACATACACGCAATAATACGCACACACGAGCCATCCAACTCGCCATCCATAGATGAGCGCGCGAGCGCACAACCTTCCGAACTCTCTATATTACATGCCGGACAACACGCCAACCACCTACAGAACAACCCTATGACCTAGCGAATCCGATCGTGACAGATTCATCTTTCATGGCGATGCTGCACTTGAACGAATTTCTCTTGGAAATTCACATTATCTATGTGATTTCAACACGGCAAGTAACAAATACTCTAATGTGGACTGAAGATACGCGACGATGAAGGAACTAGATAAACGCGGACCATTTTGTCAGATTATCTATATAGATCTGATCCACCCGATCGGAGGCGTTCTTGTCCAAAATTCCTATTGAAATTTTTCGAGTTACCATTTATCTTTATGACGAATTTTATTGAAAATACGGATTTGACGATACGAAGTAAAAAACAGATAAGATGATAGAAATCATTCTACATCTCGTTCGAAAGACATCTTTAGGACTCTTCTGAAAGATGCTGAGCATACTTTAACCTACATTAACGTTCATCTTCGATACAGCATTCGTATCGTTCATTCAAACTAACAATGTAAAGATTATTATGGAAGTTGGAGAACGTGAAAAAGAATTGGACGTACAGGTGATCGAAAACACTGAGGAACTCCATTCAGTATGTTCGTTTCGGGACATGTCTCGTGCTACTTAACTCGCTTATCCACGAATCCCCCGGCAGATCTGTGAGGTAATGGAACGCGTACAAAACTCCTTCGTCTCCTGTCACTAAGCACAAATATACGCACCTGACCGCTTGCTTGTCCTAAACGATTTTCTGATACCGCGACATTTTCACAACGTGTGATCTTCAGCGGCGACGGTGGAGCTACGATTTGTCCCTTATACACACGATACACGATTTATTCACAAAACCTGTAAATAGTGAACATTCATCGCTGAAAATTAGGCACCAGAGGGCAGGCGCGACGTTGGAAACGTTAAAAAGTTATGCCCAGGGCCGTCGCAAAATCGTGGGCTCTTTTTCACGAGGGTTAAGTAAAAATAAATGTAGAATAGTTGAGAACGGAAAAATCGATGATGTAGTATTTCCTTTGGATACCATTTAATTATTATTCAATCGTTCTTTATATAGATGTCTATTAGTCTGAAACAAAAATTTATGTAAAAAAAAAAAAAAAGAAAATGATATATTTTTTAAAATATTGAATAATATTCTCTTTTTCAATAAGAATCAAAAAACAAAGTCGATTAAACGTTTTTGGTCATAATATAAGAAATTTATATCGTATGCAATATAAATTGTTTAAAACGTATTAAATACTAAAAGAGAGCACTGGTTGAACTAAGTATCTTCTGTTTCACTACACTGAAAATTCATTGAAATAAAGTAATATATAATTAAATAATTGAAATTATAGAAATATTAATGTATAATAATGTTTTATTTAGTCGGTTTAGAAGATTAAAATCATGATTCTCTCTATCGCAATTTTAATAATTTACATATAGCATTTCTCCCAGGAATTTACTCCGTATTTTGCTGATCATGCACTTAAGTAAGCAAAATAATGATGCAAAATCACACCACTTTTAAAAGATAAACACATACTGCTTCGATATAATTGAAATAAATTATTAACGATCAATTTTGGATCAATTGTTTCAATATGAAAACAACGGTAATGAAATACATAACAAATCTCGTTAGACAATATTCAGTGTATAAATATCACTAATGTTATCGTATATAATAATGTAATGTACGTAAGTAATTTAGTTAAATCTGTAGTTAATAGCAATCGATATATCGTGAATGAATTCTAGTACCATCAGTAACGTAGTAAGTATAGTCATCACAGAAACGTAAACATTAGCGTACACATTCGAAATTTTGTTAAGAATCTGACGAGACAGTCTGTTTAATAAAGAGATAAGAGGAGTTAAAATTACGGGGAATGCGCAAGGGAATTGAGAGGATCGTCACGGCCCTGGTTATATTGTGTTATTCGGTACCACAACTATACAAATCATAAAATCCAACAAATCAATCGCAAGTCCCTTGGCGTTTCTTTCTTTTTTTTTTTTTCTTTTTTACAAATAATAATATCTTGTTTTCATCTACGATCTTGGAAATACGAAAACACTCGTGTTTATTAATTAATTAAAATTTTAGAAAGGTGCCGCCATTTCTTCATAAGGGCTGGCTTAACTGTCGAACAGCTGCCGTGGTGGTCGCTAGCCGATCACGATTATCCCCCCAAAGAGGACCAATAATCGAAACACACACACATCGCAAATGCCGCGCTATTTAAATTCACTGACCGTTCGGAACACTGATAAATATTCGGCTACACACGCGACTCCTTCGACACTTGATATACACCGTTTTTATATCAAAATTATTCACATATACTTTGTGTTTATTTGGGTTCGACGTCACGGATCCTTCTTACCTTCGTCGTCGAAAACTGCCAAGATGGCGACAATAATCACGTGACCGTAAATTTTATGACGTACGCGTAATGTTAAAGGGACGAAACGACCAGTAGCGTTTGTTATATATAGTCACGTGACCAAGTACACGTGCACATCCAATGAGAACCTCTCCCAAGAATAAGGACAATCTGCAATTGCAACAATGTATAGTAATAGGGTTGACTAACAAGCCCCCGCCCTTTTCTATAGGTTCCTTTAGAACGACACCCCCTCTGTGATTCACATAAGAATATTATGAAAAATATTATTCTATCATCTTTACAAATATTAAACTTGTATATTAAAAATTTATTACTTTATTTGCTCATTTTCTATAGATACTAAATAAAATAATTGTTTATTTAAAAGATTTTCTAATTATTCTTTTTTTTTTGCAATGCTAAAATAATTATTTTGTGAACTCTTTTAAAAAAAACATTTTTTTTATTAAAAATTTATTATACAATTAATTATCTATATCAGTTACTACACCGTTATTATAACAATTATATTTACATTTTAAATATCAATATTTTTAATACCTTAAATGTACAAAATTCTTCGATTAACATATTTATATAATTACAATAATTATTCAAAATGTACAAAATCCTTCCATTGACATATTTATATAATTACACTAATTATTATTACACTAATTATGTGCTATATACTTGTAATGTATATTAAATATTTTTAAACTTATATCTTATTTTGTACAAAGTCATATCTTACTTTATGTATTTTAGCTACAAAAGTAATATAAATAATGTTACAAATAATCTTCATCATTATCATTAAAAGATAATACAATTTTTTCTTGTTTTGCTTTCTTTATCTTCTTCTTCACTGGCTTATTTGCTGTATCTGATTCTGTCTCTGTTCTTTTATTTTTCTTAAATATAATTCTTTTAGATAAATCTGCTGGAGTATTAGCTTCCTCTGTAATACAAAAATTCACATATAATTATTTTCTTATTATAGAGAAGATAAAAGCTGTAAGAACATACCTTCTTCTTTTTTTTTCTTATATGCCTCTGCTTGTTCTGCAGTCAGATGTTCAGAATTTAATACAACTACAACAGGCTTCTCTTCTTCACGTTCTTCTTCATTATTTGAATCTTGTGGTAATATTTCTCTCTGTTTTAAAAAATTGTTTAAATGATAGTTTATGCTAATTATAAACAAACATATATTGTAATATATTTAATGATTTGATGAAACTTAATTTCAATGAATATTATATATTACATTATAATTAATAATCTAGAATTAGAAATTTCGCACAAATATTTACATATACCGAACAATAAAACATACCTTTGTGTCAATCGTAGGTCCTTCCTTATATCCGATTTGTTCCTTTAATTCACGTAAGAATTTTGGCTCAGTCGGCTTAATATATGACACGTTATGCTTTTTCCTTAACATCTTGGTATTTTCCTGTTGATATTTTTAAATTCCGACTTATAGAATATAACCTAACTCTACTATGCTACTGCTGCATATAGAATATAATCTAACTCTACTATGCTACTGCTATACTAAAGCATTAGGTATATATTCTACATAGATTGAAAAGTACGATTTATCTAGTAAAATTTTCTAGTGTGTTAATTCCGATTGGTTGGTACGAAGAAGAAGATATAGGAATTTTATATGCAACTTTATTTATGATTTTGATCAAAACAAAATCAACTAAGCTATTAATATTTACGAAGTTTTTGAGTCTTACGGAATTGTAGAATAATTGCAACATCGAAACAGTAGGCTTTAATAATTTATTCTTTTTATGATAACGATAATATTATTATTAACGTTTGCCACAGTTTAAAATTGTTTTCAACTGATCATATAATCAACTATCGATAAAAATTTAAAAAAGATTTAAAAAGCGCCATGAACATCGATGATATCCCTATATTATATTGTCCGGAAATGTCGTTGGTTAAACGATAAATTTAGTCAACCAAATCCATAACCAATCGAACGTGTTTCCGAAAAAGTTTCCAAAAATGGTGGTCCATTCCGCTACCGTTCGGCGAGAATACAATTACTAATTGTCATGATATAAAGCTGAATACAAAGGTTTAAATGCGGAACAAGTTTGACATACGATACACGTTAAATACGCCGCCTCGTCGTCCAGAACTTGATACAATAATTATTATACGAGTATTTCTCCATTTTTTTTTTTATTACAATACAGTTTTCGATGAAACGGGTGATTTACAGACGCGTCACTTCGGAATTATTTAGTGCCCTTAATTTCCCATCGGAATGGCTGGATCGTCGATGTCGAACCTGAGCGTGCGTATTGATAATATATCCAGCCTCTTCCTGCCGATTGTGCTTTTCTACTTGAATCACCGGCATGCACCGCGGAGCTGGCCCATCCAGACATTCACAGCTTAGACTTGCATCCAGCTCGCCCTGATACGGTGGCGGTATTAACAAACTTTCGGTAGACTTGGTTGGCTGGAAGTGTCTGTTGGAACTACCGGAATACGTAGTGCCGCTGCTCGTTCTCCTCTGTACAGTTCCAGTAGGCGTTTTCGCGCGTCCGTGCGCACTTTTCCCAGGCCTCTCTGCACTGTGCGTTTTTATAGTAGCTGTATCCAAGTAACCGTATCCGAAACCGTAGCCACCGAACGCCTTGGTAGTCAAATTGTCCCAGGACTTTGGTTTAGCATACTGAAGGCACGGCGGTGGTCGTTGATGTACGCTTGGATCCCAGTAGAGGGTATCCGTACTTAGGCTCGTCGAACAAGAGGCCACGCTTTCAGCTGCGGTCGAGATATCGCTACTGGTAACAGAATGCAGACTATGTCCCGATGTACGCGAACAATTATGCGCACCGTGTTGCTGCTGTTGTTGCGATTGTTGCGACTGTACATGATGATGCTGTACTTGTTGCTGTTGTTGTTGTTGTTGTTGTTGTTGCTGCTGCTGCTGCTGCTGTTGTTGCTGTTGCGAATGATGATTTTGCTCGTTTCTTGCCCTCCTTTGTTTCTCTCGGCGTCTACGACTGGGCACGCAATTTGGGTCACAGCATGGACTGGCTAAGTCATAAGCGTCCAAACTACCACTATCCGATTGTTCCCTACGACGACTAGCGCTTGAGATGCAGGCAACGCAAAGGCTATTCTGGGGCGGAGGATGCAGAGGAAGCGAATCACCGCTAGCATTCGACTGTTGTTGCTGTTGCTGTTGACACGATTTGTGCGATTTCGATTTGGCTGGCGTGCTGTTCATCCCGTTTGCCTGGTGATAGCTATGCCGCGACGAAACTGTCGCCCCTGATTCGCTCGACATCTTTGAGAGAAAATGGTGATGATCGCTTCGCGAACGGGGTGGTCCTACTGTTACTAAGCAAGCGGTGTTCCGAGGAACTAAACACGGCCGTCCATCTGGAAACTATAAAAAATGAAAAGTGTTCTATATATATATATTCTCTATGTACTTTAAATATTCTAAATATTTTCTTCGTATTCTTCTTCGATGTCACACAAGAATTACAACCCTGTTGTTTCAATGTTACTTGGAATATTATAATACTTAGTGTTATAAAAATCAAAGATTCTTTATGAAATACAAACATATAAAAAAAAAAGTAAAGAAAACAGAGTTAAATCAATTTAACAAAATGTAACAGGCGCAGGAGATATTTTTATACAGGATACCACGTTATAAAGTAACAGATGTTCCGTGGATGTAGCAGGCCGACAGCATTGAATGGTGGAAGAATTGAAACTTGATGATGGCGATGGTTGATTGGGGTTACTCGTAATCATACTGTTAGGCGTTCTCTTGCGTGCTGGCAGTGAATGGGTTTTCCATCGACCCATGAGAATAGACCGTTCTCTCTCGCAGAGTCTCTCTAATTCACCGAGGCGTGATTGAAGAGCACGTTGTAATTCGATGTAGCGCATATGTAATTCCACCTGGGAAACAATGGGTGAACGTGACGTTTTTTGAGTAAAAAAAAAACTGAAATTCACTTTAGTTAAATCTCAAGCTAAACCTAAACTTACCTTTCTCACGCAGTCTTCAAAGGACACAACCATTCGCATCCTGGTATCACAGTTCTTTATAAAATTGACCAATGTTTTGTGATCTGCTCTGTCCATTTCGTGGCCATTTATCGAAAGTATCACGTCACCTTCTCGCATCCCTGCTTTGAACGCTGGCCCATCGTATTCCACATAGTCGACGTACGTGACCATCTCGATTTCCTGTTCCCTCTTGTAATGTATCCCATAACTCTGTTTGCAATTTCACACGAACTGATTATAATCAATTGATAAGTTCTCGTCGAAACGAGAAACGTTGGACTTTTGCAGGGGAATAGATAATATTTGTAAAGATAGGTCGCAGGGTATATAATAAAGGGTTGTGATCATGGATGAGTGAAGAAGAACGAAAAAGATCTTACATTTTGTGTGACTTGAATAAAGTAGACAAACGGATACGTTACCTGTAACGTAAAACCGTATGTACCATTTTTCTTCTCAACGATGATGGTACGACGACGTCTATCTTCATCCGCCCTTGTTACTCGATCTGATTTTGATCTCTCCAGCACAGCCTACGAAAGGAGTACAACACCGTGGTGAACTTGCGATAACCGCGACAACAAAGGCGCTTCTATTATCATCCTCTAACACTGCACATACTTCAACTAACGAAAACACATGTCCTGATAAACTAAACGAATTTTTACTAAACCTCTAGAGAATCTACATCCTAAACGTAGCGTCGCAACGAAAACAACGTAACCCAACAAACATAATGATGCATTTTTGCAAAGTACTCGCGCGGCGATTGGGAGATGAAAAATAAAAATCAATAGATACATCTACATAGAAAACATAGAAAGAAAGAAAGAAAGAAAGTGAAAGACAACAACAACAACAACAACAA
>CAJDYZ010005153.1:46237-63449 GCA_903986555.1 Heterotrigona itama
AGAAGAATAAATCTGAGAAAAATAAAGTTCCTAGAAATATCTTAATATAATGTAAAGCCTGTTCAAGGATCCTATGTTGATATGATGATTGACCTTAAACGCGTTGTAATCTTATCGGACATAACTATAACGCGATTGATTTTCCTTGTTACATATTCATAAAAGGAACTAATATATATTTATGTAATTACTAATATAAGGAAATAATATATATTTATGTAGCTTTTGACTATTTTATTCGATTATGCGTATGTACATATGGAACTAGATTAAGGTTGTAAAATTTATTAAACTAATTATTATTGAACGCCTAGTCTAAGAATTGAATAAATAAAATTGATTACCAGCAATAATCAATTGCTTCATTCGAAATGCTTTCTTCCCTTGCTTTCATTGCTCTTCAGTGGATAAATTAGTTATGGAAGCAAACCTTGACATCTACAATAGGCTAGAAAATCTAGTCTCAAGGTGACCCAGTTTTCAAATACGTTCAAGGAACTTCGATACAGGTGACTATATACTATTATAACACGTGTCTGCATGTCATGATGCCACTGAACGAAATAAAATGATTAATGAAATAGGCACGAAAAGGAATTTTAAATGCTAAGTAGTAGAGCAGCAAGTGAAAACACTGTAAGTAATTATCATGTCCCTCTTCATAATTTATCTATTTCAGATAAATGACGTTTAACGTTTAATTTTCTTCCTCTCTTGTTATAGAAGGTCAATCTCGCATGATAATTGTTAAATAAACATCAGAAAATTATATTGTCATAACTTTAGTCTGAAAGTAACAGTAGTTGGATTACTTCGTCAAGGTTTCATGAAGAAAAAATAAACATGTAAGAATATAATGTATGTAAATAGTACGTAGAAATTACATGCAAAGAAGAATCTGAAGATAATTATTTGACTAAACAAATTCACGAATGGGAAGCGATGATTCAAAACGTGGCCATTAATCGATTCTCTTTCTCATTATAAACTGAAAAGTCAGAAATACTTAATTTATTTATGGAATGACAATAGAATAAAATACATGAATTGCTGATTATTCCTGTGAATAAATTTGTTATCGAGCAACTTGGAACAATTGTGACAAATCGCTATTATAATTCTCTTATAAAAATTGAATTATTTTAATTATCTTTTTATAATCTTTTCCTTAAGATATATACTTGATATATACTTGATAAAAAATCTGAAAATAATAACTTTTCATAATCTTTTCCTTAAGATACATAGTTGATACATATGTGATAAAAAATCTGAAAATAATATTTTCCTCTAATAGATAATTGAAAAGATTATGTAAACTTGATTATTTGACTTAATTTCGTCTGCTTGATTCCATGCATTTAACCTAGAATTAGGCCAAAATGAATCATGATTAATTGTTCGAAGTTTAATAAAGAGAATTCTGTTTGATTCAAGAAACGAACAAGCATATTCATGTAGCATGTGTTTTTCCTTACACTGATCCATAATGACGCAGTTTAACAGAATAGTTATATCTACATATGTACATACAACTGTTACGACAAAGAAGTAACGTATCATAAATTATTGTGAAAATTATCAGTGCAACTTTGGTTTTGGATGACTCGTAAGAGTCAAGTACCGGCTCACGCACAATAATCTTATCTTATTTACGTATATTACGAATCGTGATTTTTTATTTTTCCTGATTTTCATCTCCTTGAATGTATTTACAAAATATTTCTTTCTTTCACTTTTTTTTATACACACTTAGGGTTAATCAGCAATCTGGTAATAGCATTAACTGCAATGAACGAAAGGTTAACTTCAAAAGTTGAACGACCTAATTTTCCATGTAACACTCACTCTCGTAATTGTCGCCTTAATAAGGATAGATTAACGATTAATTAATTTCAATGTGAATAGCTAGGACTGTTGGTGCAATTAATATGTATAATGGTTTTGTTTTCTGTTTTTTACGTAACTTGGCGGTAGTTTTGTCGAAACATAAGTAATCGTTAGAGGGACGCATTAGATGGAGCTCAAGCATTAATTAATTACATAAGGTCTTATTCAAATGAGTGTACGATTTATATTCGGTAAAATGATGATGATTGTAAAAACGGATTTTCTGAATGGCATTATATTCATCTCATATTTATTTTATTCGCTTATCAAATGGTATCATTTTACAATGTAATAATACTGAAGTTACAACATTACATTCAACGTTGATGAATTTGTTGTACGTACCACTTGTCATATGCACATGTAAAACTAAATTCTTACTACGTGATTGGACATATCTTGAACCTCCTAGTTCGAAACCTCTAATTACATTCTCAGAAGCAATTCTGTGATTTTGTCTTTTAATCTCTTTTTCTATTCAGAAACTGAATAAAAAGTATAATACTCAGTAAAGCATGTGAATTATTATTAGTTATCGTGTTACGAATGTAAGATGGAGAAATTTATTTATAAAAGGAAAAAGAAACAAGATAAATCTTCAATTTTAAATAGTAACAGACGTACCTGGAAATTTTCGGGTGCCATGTTTGAATTAACTTTATAACCTCAAACCATAATACTCTATATTTGGATAAGCCTGATTATCCTTTTGCAAATCAAGACGTTCTTTTTATTCCGACGCAGATATAGACAGATGATTTCTGTTAGTGATTCAAATAGTGTATTGTATTTTAATTAGCACCATAACGCGACGGCGCGAATGTGATATTGTATTGTCAGTGTGGCGCCTTCGTAAGGCATCTTTCGATGCAGCCGCAGAATCGTATACCTACCACGTGTGTAACATTTTCCGCAGCGTCATGCCAATTATTTCTTCTCCTGTAAGTTTCAATTTTCTCGTATCTCGCTTTCCGAGAATTGTCGGCGTGTGGAAAAGAAATTTGCACAAATTATGGCTTATTATCGCCGCAAGAGAAACATAAAACTTTATCTACGCATACCTTGTGCTTTATGTGATAAATTAAAGTTACGTATCTAGAAAGATTTATCTGCATAAAACATTTTCAAATTTAAAGTATAATCAAAGCATTTGATCCGATTCAAATTAAAGCATTGAAGTTGATACTTCTAACAATGATGTTTAATTTTTAGTACAATGCAATATAATTTATCATATTACGGACAAAAAAAAAATAATTAGTAAACATAGTCATAGTTTAATGACTAATTTGTGAATAGGAGAGTGTGTGCTACCGACGTGTAAACTATCTCATAAGCTAAATTGCGTGCGATTTACGCATAATTTGACCAGATGTCGTAAATCAAAGTTGTTCTACCGGTTTTCTGATTATCTTACAATAAATGATCTGTGGCGAATGAAGTTTCAATCCACGTCGAATGCACATTGGTAATATGTATGTGTGCATTATGAAGATTGATGTGTATTGCGTGCACATACATGTACTTAATCCGGTGTTTACTTATTAAATACATATTAAGAATTGAACCAAGTATTAGGTCCGAAATTGAAACCTTTATATTTTATATATTGTTTATTTGTTTCTGAAGGAATACTTTAACTTTATAATTGTTTTTTTTTTTTTTTTTTTTTTTCTTATCAAATCTGATGTAAAAATCGTTTCTCCTAGAATTCCGAATAGTTATTGAAATGAAATAACTTTGAGATTTAGGTGATCGTTCTCAGCTATTTTTAGACTCCGACGCGCGCATCCGTTAGTGGTTACCGTATCACAAATTGCTGACGCTTCTATATTTTTGAGGACAATGTCCGGAGTTAACGTCAAGAAAATGATCGATGAGTGCTGTTCTCAATGGAACACTTTTCTACGAATTCACTCACGAATAGTGTTTTTTTTTTTTTTCCTCTGGCATACTAGCAAATATCATTATCGATCAGTTTTTTTTCTTTTTAGTTTGTGCATTTTCCAGTTATGGAGAGATTTGTAAATGTATACATCATGATTATGTAAGAAGAATTTTGAAATAAGCAAGATTGCATAAATGCTGGCCCGAAATAAATGTCTAAATTTACTGTCATTCTGCTGCTTTCAGTTAATTTCCTATTATTTTTAATTATCTAATTATAATCTAAAAAGTAGATAAATTTTTATTTTGCTAAGAAATATAACGTGGAGGATGTAGTTAAAATGTTATATAACATTAAGATTTTATAAAAAAAAAAAAAAAAATCAAATGATTCAGCAAAGATAGCCTTTGTTTAAGTTCTACCATATTTGCATTATATGATAATATTAGCGAACAAAGCGTCTTTCATTTATTGGCCAAGATAATTATGTAGGTTATATTTACAGTATATATATATATATACATAATATTTCATTCTCCAATTGTAATGTACTTAAATAAATTCATTTACATGAAACTAAGCGATATTTAATTTATTTCAGTATCAGTTTTATATAACTTTATAAAGATTATCTACGTTATAAAGATTATGTATGTATGAAATACTTTGGTCAGTCATTGCCACATAACATTATCTAACTTAAGTTTTATTTAACTTAATCTGTTTAATTTATTTGTTTTATTTTTATCTGCTCGTATTGATCATAGACATAATAATTTTAATCTGGGGGCAAAAATCAAAATGTATGGCAGTCTTAAATATTTCAAAGATTCAATATTATCTAAGATTTCAGAGATTTCAAAGCAATCAAGAAAATTGATTCCAAAATTTCAATTAAAGAGATTTTAAAGATTATCAATTTATAAAGGTTTAAAAGATTTCGAAGTTGTTAAGAGATCAAACACTTGAAAATTATTGAGGAATTATAATATAAATCAGACCATTCTGTCAATCCTAAGATCACTATATAGATCACTATAATGCTAAATAATTGCCTTCAAATCTTTAGAATTTTTGTCATAAAACTTGGATATCTTTAAAATTTTTAAATCTTTTAAAAAGAATATTTTCTATTATTCTAATATAAGTCTTTTGTAATCTTAACGAATGTTTATTGTCTTATTTTGGATTCTTATGATATTGTGAGAAGATAAGAATAATTATTAACGTTGTGTCAAGTAACATTCATGTATTTATGTTAATTCTTTTCATGTCAGGCAGGCCACAGTTTTACATTTCCGCTTATAGGCACCATTAATGCAGGCAGAACTGCAAGGCCGGTCTTGAAATTGAATACTGCCTGTAAATGATGCTTCACACTTTATGTAATACATAATATTTCAACTCTGCGTAAATCAACTGATTTCACTGTTGCAGTGTAATAAAAGACAAGTTTTTATTTTTACAAAAATAACTATTTTTTATTTTTACCTCAAGTTTGTAGCAGATATTTCATTCTTGTAATATCCATTCAAATATTAATCTTTAAATTTTAATTTCAAATTTTTATTATCAACTATGTCACAAGTTTCATATGCAATGACCTACAGTAAGAAACGAAAATATTATGTTTTATTTCAATTTTAACGATATCGGTATCTGTCAAAATATCATTCTACCAATAAAGTTATTATTTCTAGCTACATTTACATTTTTAGAAATTTTATAGAAAAATTATATAATTTATATTTATAGAATTATAGAAATTCGTTCTTCATCTTATTTTATTACATATACATGATATGGTATATACATAATTGTAATATTTATATTTTCATGATTATGATTATGATATGGATAATATGGATATTATTCAATGATAATATCTTTGGAGGGAAGGAACAAGGGATTGGATGATTAATCGAACCGAGTTAATGATAATAATTTCCAGTGAATCGAAATATATAATCCATTCCACTTTTTTAATGTAAATCAGTATTGCACGTGGGTTGTAAAGAAGCGATAATTGGTCTCACTTCTATAATTTAATGTTGTACATCAAAGAATAATTATGACAGTAATATTATGTCATTTTTCATCGTTTAACTCTAATTCGCTGTACATAATATTGGAAAATTGTTTACACACATAAATAAGAGGGAATGAGATAAATACTTGTTTATTTGGTATTGTTTTAAAAAATGTTTATATTTGTAATATTATAATATTTCTTGATGTTAATATCTTTTTGTACTATTAATTTTGCTTGTTTCAGATAACGTTAAGATATTAGTTAAACCAGGGCATATACGTACACATTAAAATGGTGATTATGAATGAATATATTATTTTACAAAAGAATAGAATGATTATTATGTATAATGTTGTTATAACGTCTTGCAGGATAACAAAGCGCCGACGGAAATGGACACCTTCCTGCCCCAAGATGGGTCCATGGATGGTGTATTGTCCAAGTAAGAATTCATCATATAGTCTCAATTTATTTATTGTCTCGAGTTAATTAATTTCAATTAATATTAATTGAAGAAATCTCGTTAGTTAAAGTATTATCATGAAGCGTAATAGCCTTGCTGATTTCGATAATCAAAAATATTAAATAGACTGAAACTTACTCGGTGTCAGCATGATAATTATACTATAATTCTTGCAGATACAAAGTGCAAGTCGCTATACGAGATATAGAGACCGGACAGGGTGATGGAAAAAGTTTCGATCCCTTTAGTGAACGAAGAATTGATAACCCGACGACGTAAGTTGCGATAATGCAGTCGATATAAAAATGTTTAATAAATCGCTTTTAACTTTTATACTGAACACTCATGGTCGTGATATCTAGACAAAAAGAAGCAATGTATATCACTATCTGTGTTGTATAATGTTAAAAAATATAGTGCTTAAAGACCACACACACACATTGTAAACAATATATTTACTATCAAATAATTACACCAATAATTTCTTTCCAGGGACGGTGATACGTTAACACACTTATTAAAAGCAGCGCTTGGAACGGGTATATTATCCATGCCAATTGCTTTTAAAAATGCTGGGCTTGTCGTCGGTGTATTTGCCACAGTTCTAGTGGCATTTGTATGCACACATTGCGCATATATTTTGGTAAATAAATACCAAGATGTTAAGTACCGAAGTAATAAATTAAATTACGACAATAAACTGAATCAATATTTTAGGTAAAATGTGCACATGTTCTTTATTACAAAACAAGGCGCACAGAGATGAGTTTCGCCGATGTAGCAGAAGTAGCATTTGCTACGGGGCCGCAATGGGGTAGAAAATTTTCAAAGCCAATCAGGTAAAATATCTGGAAAAATATCAATAATGAAATACAAATTTATATTTATATTTATAAATTCGTTAAAAATATTTAAGAAATCTTGATTTTAATACAACACACTAATAGCCAATATATTGTCTGTAGGTACCTCATACAGATTAGTTTATTTGCAACATACTTTGGCACCTGCAGTGTGTACACAGTTATCGTTGCTGCGAATTTTAATCAAATCATTAAGCATTACCATGCGGAATCTGAGATCAGTCTCCGGTTGATGGCAGCCTGTTTATTGATTCCAATGATACTCCTTAGTTGGATTCCGAATTTGAAATATCTTGCACCTGTTTCCATGGTGGCCAATATATTTATGGGATCAGGTTTAGGAATAACATTTTATTATTTAGTCTGGAATATGCCACCCATCACGTCTGTGCCTTTATTCGCGTCCATCGAGGACTTCCCACGATTCTTCAGCATTACTATCTTCGCAATGGAAGCAATAGGTATTGTATGATTATTTAAATAAATATTTATTATGTGTTTTTACTAAGAGGATGGTGTTCTAGGAGTTGTAATGCCATTGGAGAATAACATGAAAACACCCCAACATTTTGTTGGAATTTGTGGTGTTCTTAACAAAGGAATGTCCGGAGTTACGCTTATCTATATTTTACTCGGATTCTTAGGATATGTAAAATATCAAGACCAAACATTAGACAGTATCACGCTAAATCTACCAACAGAAGAAGTGTAAGGATTATAATAAATGACAACGGAATTCTTAAGTAACATGATTGTGTTGCAATTATTTGTTATATATGTATATATATATTTTTTTTCTTTAGAGCGGCTCAAGTTGTAAAGATATTAATAGCTCTTGCTGTTTATTGTACATTTGGACTACAATTTTATGTTTGCCTTGATATTGCATGGAATGGTATAAAAGATCGATTTCAGAAAAAGCCACTGTTAGCAAATTACATTTTAAGAACAGTTATGGTCACAGGAGCAGGTGTGTATTTTAATTTTTAACAAAAATTTTTTTATAAGATATGCATTAAGTTCATAAATGATAATTTTACAATTCTAAAAATTTAAAAAAATCTCTTTATATGTTACAGTTTTATTGGCTGTGATTGTACCAACTATCGAACCTTTTATTGGATTGATTGGTGCATTTTGTTTTTCAATATTAGGACTCTTAATTCCTGTATTCGTCGAAACTGTAACTTATTGGGATGTTGGTTTTGGACCTGGAAATTGGGTAGCATTGAAAAATGTAATCATATGCATCATTGGTCTCATGGCCTTAGTTTTTGGATCTCGCAGCGCATTAATACAAATCGCGGCACTTTATAGTTAAAAAAAATTGGTTTTCTAATTGTAGATATTTCAATATCCCTAACTTTAAAACTGTTTGGGAGTCATTTGACAGATTTTAATGCAATAAATTTCTGATAATTTTATTATTTTACGCAGACAATCACGAAAATCAAAATGGGATATAAATTGAAAATATTAATTTATTTTATAAGATATATTTAATTAGAAGTTTGGAAAAATTTTATATCAGAAATTTAGATACAATTATATTATGCTTACAAGTGCTCTAGTAAGATAGAATGAATTTTAACCAATATAATGTCAGTTGTTGTGCAAATGAGAGCTTGAAGAATGAGAAATTCGAAAAGCGACATTCGGTATAGTTAAAATAATAATAATAACCTACGCACAAACAACGTATATTATTGGGTGAGGAAGGTTATATGAAAAGATTTAATAATTATCAAATGAAATTTCAAAATATATCAAGTAATGTACTTTGTTCCTAAAGTATAACATGTAGTGTATTCTCTATTTATTAATTCGCGAAAAAACTAGACTGAGAGAAGTTGTCAGTATTTAAAAGAAATATTTTACATTGGAGCAATACGTTATAAATAATTTTAATTGATGTTCTTTATTTAATAAGCAAACTTTTTATTTTATAGTGATAAATTACGTTTCAAATATAATTGTATCCTATTTGGAATATATTCTAATAGATTTAAAGAAATTTTAAGTACAATTAAAATTGATAAAAATTGTTAATATATAGAGAGATATGTTTGTGTTATAAATTTTATAAATTAACAATCAAATCTCAAAATATAACCTTCGTTTTTTTCCTAAATTTATGATAATACATATTGTTGTAACGTTTAAGACATTTATAAGCAGGACATGTTTTACATGTGTGATTCACAGTATAAAAAATGTTTCACTTTTCTGTGTTGCATTTAATACGAATGTATATTTAAAAGAAATCATAATCTTTTTGAAGCAATTTTTGCTTAATGAACTTGTTAAACCAATCGATTTTTTATACAATTGTTGGAAATTTTTACATTCATGATTAAAAAAAAAAGAAATAGTGAAATGACAATTTTTAAATACAAATCATTTTATAATATTTTCCATATACTTTATTCTACCTTATTTCTATACATTTCTTAAAAAACATAGCATTATTGCTAAATATGTATATAAATATGACACAAATTGACACATGTACAATTTGTATTTTAATATTTAAAGTGAAATGAGAAAATAAAAGTACCATATTGTTATTTTTCTAATGGTGCGTAATTTAAAAGCTTTTCAATTAAGTCTACATGTCCAAGAAGCATTCTGCGACAACAATATCGTTTTAATCCCAATGCATCAAGAGCATCTCTGTAACATACACATGTTATAGTTATACATTAGTAATTGCAATATTAGTAATATCGATAATATTTGAATAATAATTTAAATATAATAATCAAATACAACATTTAAATATTTTATTTTATAAATAATATTTATAGGAATAATTATTACATTATTTTTGTTATATTATTTTATTACTTTAATATATATTCGCAAAATTTAAAATGAATTGAAAATTGACATAGGAATTATAATCTCTATACAATTAAGGTTAGATCCCTTGTTAATGTTAACAAGTAGTATATAAATTACATTATATTACATTATTAACAAATAGTATATAAATTACATTATATGTATTATATTTAATATCTTATCTACTTTCTATTTCATTTATTTTCACAGTTCAATATGATATACTTGTATATATACTTACCCTTCTGTGTATTCGGCTTGTAACAAGCCAAGATACGCTTCCCATTTATTACCGATTACTTTTCCACAAGTGAAACAACGTACAGGTATAATCATTGTGTTTTGAATTTGATTAAACAATTAAATTTTATCAGTTTCAAATTGGTATAATCGTTGTTAATAAACTTAGATGCAACGTGTTTAACAGAGGGAATAGAACTTGCACGTTCTCGAACATACGACGATTTAAATTACAATACACAACTGAAACGTTTGAAGTCGCTCAAGAATATTTCTAGTCAGTGTTGCCAATATAATCACTAATATAGAAGTACAGTTATAAATGGATCGACCAAGAAGATTATAATATTGAAGAGAACTTCATGTATTTATCTCACAGCTCATATATTAAATATTAATATCTTTTGTTAATAAAATAAAATATGTGTTGTAAAATAAGTAAAATAAAATTAGAACATCAAGGGAAGATACATTATAATTAATAGATAACTATATAATATACAATTTAAATACATAAGAATAAGTAAAGCGATCGCATGTTTGTAACTGTCTTATAACAAAAGTAACTGATTCTAAAATTGTATTTCAAATTTACTTTTAATACAAGAAATATATATTTTTCTTTTCGTTTTTCTCTATTGTAAATCACTTTAATTTCCTTTTTAATAATTATGCCTATTACTATAGATGTTTCCTAAAATTTTAATACACTGTACTAAATACAGTGATTAGATATCAATATGGATATTTCAATTACGACGCAATAACATAATCATGCATAACAAACAGTTGAATATTTTCATTTTTCCTTATTCGATTCTTATTAATAATGTATTACATGAATTTGAAAATCATTGAGGAATATTACAAACAATTTGTCGTGTTAATACTAGAAACTTCAAATAACTTGATTAATATTAGAAACTTCAAATTTATTTTTTCGCTTATATTACATACTTTTTCATATATATTCTTTTTGTACAGTAATTGATAGCTCTAATCTCAACACGTTCCATGACGCATTAATACCTTTTACAAAATTTTATCAATAAGAGAAAAAAGAAAAAAACAAAATCGTGAAATATTTTCTCGTATCATCTACGTAGTTACAATATATATGTCGCAATACATTTATACATTGGACTTTTTACAAGAATAATTTTTGCTATTGCGAAACATGATTTATTTATAATACTTATATCGCGTGAAAGATATCAATGATCTACATAACATGAACAATAAAAATAATCTAAAATGATAAAATAAATATAATACGAGATCTGCCAAGAAATAACAATAGATGATAAAAAAATAGATGTAAGTTTCAAAAGTAGAATGATAATTGGTAAGAACGTTCGAAAAGTAAATACACAGGTTTACGTCTCGCGCGCCAGGAGACAAGCTGTAGCAAAGAGACAGCTGCTCCGATCGAAGGACATGAATAGAGGGGGTGGAAGGGAGAGAGGGACAAAGAAAAATACGAGGCTGAAGCAAAGGGAGAACACCATAAACATACAAGCTCGGATTGGTTCTGCTTTCTCCTTTGTCTACTAGTCTGCTGGATGGAAACATGTTATAATACGGTCAGGCTGTTATCAAATCACCATTTTAATTGTTGTTTTTCATTGCGCGTGTTTACGGTGTTGTATCAGAGACCGGAGAGGTCGGAATTTTGGCGCCGTATTACCGACGCGACATCAGTGACAGTGTAAATGGTTATGTTAGCCGAGCGTACTTTCCATACGCGTTTTATCGTATACATTCCCGTATTATATCGTTTTCGGTATCCCTGTTGCACAATCGTACGGACTTTTAATCGAAATTGTGATCACGGACGAATACCTCGCATCAGCAATAACGTGGAGTCAAGGTTATATCCTGTGCGTCTTTTTCGCTCGTATTGTCAAAATCAGCTGCCATTACTATAGCGTACGATTCTACTTGTTCTTTTCGGTTTTCCTTTGTTTTCTTACTTGAGCTGTGCTCATCGTTCCGGAAATTTCATTCAGAATTCACATTTTGTTGTTATGTCTAGCCGTACGTAGCCATACGCGGCAAGTTAATGCCTTCGTTTATATTTTATATTGAATTTATGTATCACTGATTTTACGAACACAGCCGGACATCAGAGTAAACTTCAACTAGTGTTTTTCTATATTTTACGAATAGATTGTAATTTCTTTGTATATATACGCGTATTACTTATTTGTTCAATAATATTGTATTCCCTTTTCTTTTTTTTTTATGAAAATAGTTAAAATTGTTATCTGGCATGTGTTTAGAAGATAGTAATGTTTTTAACTTTGAATTTTATCACAGAAGAACAAATGAATTAATTTTTTGACAAAGCACAAGTCATTATTTGCACTTTACATATATTATATAGTTTTCTGAATGCGATATTGATGAATATCTATTGTTACAAAGTGGTAGTAAATGATAGTTGAAATTAATATATAGAATATATAATTATAATTGTATTTTTTATTTGTATTCATAATTTTATAAGATATGTTGCAGGCTTTGGAGACTGATGTTATATTGTTCACCTGTGTAACAAGGAAATATAATTACGATAAAGCACATTTCTTAGTTCTCACTGAAAGAAATAGGTGGAGAAGAATTTTTAACAGATAGAAAAATACAAATAGTAGAAGTGAGGGTGAAGCGTAGTAAATGCAGTGGTTGAGGAAAAGATGGACCCATCAATGTTTGTTGCATACACCCCTCAAACAAATGGCGTTCCATTGGAGTCCAAGCTTGCTACCTACATGGTATTCGTCTGCAATTTATTAACGATCCTGATAAAAATATTTTTTTAATATTCATTATATAATTAGATATACTATTGAAATCTATTGATTTACCATATGTTAATATAATATTTAAAGGCATGTTATCATAATATTTTTATTATGTATTTTTTTAATAGAATCGTCAAAGTCCAGGGGTAACTCTAAATACAACAGCTGTTACAAAACATTTATCAAACCTTTCTCTGGATTCACAGAAAAAGGTAACTGCCAGTCCAGAATTTGTACCTGGTAGAGGTCTTACTAGTAGTAACAGCAGTTCTCCGAATCTTTTCAATAATTCTTATCACTCACAAGAGAATGTGGGTGGTACAACATATTTTTACCTTGGAAATGCAGCAACTGATACTGTTGGAACTGAGGAAGCGACTGAAACTGTAAGTAAATGTGGGAGTTCAAAAAGATTTTTTATTACATCTATTCAATTAAGCAATGAATTAATTAACGCTTTTTTATGGGTAGATTGGAAATGTGGGAGCAGGTCAGATAGGCTATGTCTATCCAGGTACTCCAGCACACCTTCAGCCAGTAAAATCTACAAAACCTCCATCATCTAATAGTTCTTCTGCCCCCTCAACCCCTCCTCCTCAAGCAACTCCCAGTTTCTTTGTCAGTGAGAGTTTAAGAATGGATATTCTCCAAAAAAATGCTTTAACATTAGCACAACCTGATGTAATACGATTTCCTGATCTACCAAACGAGGTGGATAATTATCATGAGTTGTGTCCATTGGAACCAATTCATAAACCTGCTTCGACCATGCTTGGATATCAAACTTCAACGTACAAAGCTACCAGCATTAAGAGCGGAACACGTTATTGTCTACGACGTATACATGGTGAATATCTTTATACGCTTACCAATTATTATAAAAAGTATTGAAAATGTGAAACTGGTAATGAAATAAGCATTTAATATGTTTTTAGATTTCAGACTTGCTAATACAAAGTGTATGGTGCTGGTAGATATGTGGAAACGATTATCGCATACGAATTTGGTGCAGTTAAGAGAAGTTTTTACCACCAAGGCTTTTGGCGACCATTGTCCGTATTAATATTTTAAAATGAAATCGTAAAATGTACTTTTATGAAACAATTTTTTTATTATTTTAGCCATGGTATTTGTTTACGATTATCATCCCGGATCGGAAACATTATTAACTAAGCATTTCTCATCGACCGAATTAAATGGTTATACAGATCCATTTTCTTCGGATCCAAATGCTCCCCGACCTTATAGTCATACTAAAAATACTATTTTAAGACAACAACACAGCAGTATGCTACCAGAAAGTGTTATATGGAGCTACATAATTCAACTCACTGCCGCACTTCGTGTTATACATGCTGCTGGTTTGTATCTATCAATTATATTACTATGCATCTTGCTTATCATTGCCTAGATAATTATAACATTTTTTTGTTTCGATGATTTCATAGGTTTGGCATACAGATGTTTAGATCCTACAAAAGTGTTACTCACGTCGCGAACGAGACTTCGTTTAAGTTGTGTGGCTATACCAGATGTTGTTACTTTTGATGGAAACACAGCAAATCCACTTTCGCTTATACCACACTATCAACAAGAAGATTTAATTGCCTTAGGGAAGTTGGTGTTGGCATTAGCATGTCGCAGTCTCCTTGCCGTCCATCGCGATAACATGCAAGCCTCCCTTGAGCTCGTCGCACGTTCCTATTCTACAGATCTTCGAAACCTTATCCTGTTTGTATACATTTTATCTTTCTCACAGACTTCTCTTATTTAACATTATGTGTAATACATTTTTTATCAATCTAACATATTTCATTGCTTGTTCTGATTTATTTTTAATCATCTTGAAATAATACTATTCATATGAGATAGTTTTTGTTATGAAATTGAATGAAAGAAGAGCGACGTATCTTATGACATATATCTGTATTCGTGTTGCTGTATATGCTCATATACGAATATAATTTTACTACAGGTATTTACTTTCTAATCAAACACGAAGAAGTGTAACAGATCTCATGCCAATGATTGGAGCACGATTTTATACACAATTAGATGCAGCTCAGCTTCGATCTGATGTATTGGAGAATGAAATTGCCAAGGAATTAGAAAACGGGAGATTATTTAAGTTACTTGTAAAGCTGGCTACTATTAACGAAAGACCCGAACTTAATATGGAACCTACATGGGCAGAAACTGGTGACCGATACATGCTCAAATTGTTTAGAGATTACGTTTTCCATCAGGTAGCAGCTGATGGAAGACCATGGTTGGATATGGCACATGTTGTATCTTGTTTAAATAAGTTAGATTCAGGTTCTCAAGATAAGGTATACGGTTTTTTTTTTAAATCATTTTTTTATTTCCAATTCTTTTGTTCTCAAATAACTTCAATTCTTTTTAGTAATATACAAGTAATTAAAACAATGCAATATTGAAGAGTGTTGTATAATTCTTCAATATGTATTTCTAAATGTATTCTTCTAATATTACAGATATGTCTTATGTCGAGAGACGAGCAGACTGTATTAGTAGTTAGTTATGCAGAGTTACGACAATGTTTGGAAACTTCATTTGGAGAGTTAGTACAATCTGCAAAAGAAGCTGTTTAGGTCCGTGTCACATTTTTTCTCAGCCGACCAGACAGTACATACTCCGAACCATAAATGTGATATCATTTAGCGGTACTATCATTTTAATCATGATCAAGACATAGGAGAGTGAGATTCGGCTCGAAAATTAAGTTTGTGAAAATAGCATGTGAACCAGTTTGTAAGCATGATTACAAGTATGAAATTGATTAAATACATGCAAAATACATTCTGGTATCGTCATTTGAATGTAATATATGTGTGTGTAAGGAGATTATGTGATGATGTGTAAATCAGAAAGTGCTTGATCTTTCTGTAAAACTGGTACTATATAAAAAAAAAAAACAAAAATTGTACACAACTTAATAATGCAATGAAGTCTTAAGAAATCTTGAGAACGAAAAAACCTAAACACAGTCAGTGTTATAGGATAGATCTTAGTTTTTAGGATACAGCTGGTAAGCATTAATTTTGAAATAAATGTTTATTTTTGAAAGCAATCTTAATCAAACCTGTGTAATTATTTCGAAGTGGTATATTATTAAGAATCCATTATAATATCTCTAATAATATATTTTTATATTTTAAGTGTCAATAATTATTACAAATATTACTCGTAAACGATGCTTACATAAATGTACACTTACTCGTAGAAATCTGGTACTTCGTTTGTTCCAGTTTATCCAGCTGGCAATCTGTAAGTTCGGTTCTTGAACTGTCCTATCTCCATTCCCTGCCTCTCTTCTCTCTTCGACTGCTGTCCGCAATCACTCAAACTTGATCTCATTTCCTTCGCACAATTGCACGACCGCAGTACGAGCAGACTTTTGCATACACACACACACTCATCGTACACATGGTCGTCGCTAGCGGTTTATTCGTGAAATGCAACCTTAAACTTATGCATGTATTTTTCAACGAGCTATACGAGTTCAAAGGTAATACCCATATATATTTTAAATAACAATTTTCGTACATATAACTTGTAACGAACGAAAATTGCGTAATTACATGATTACAATATGTGTCACATTATTCCTCATTTCTAATGCTCCGTATCGACGCCCATGCATTTATCCTACGTACGTCCTGTGCTTCGAATAAGTGTTCAACTTATACGTGCATATGTGGCTGACCGTGGAGTTAAAATAAAAGGCATATTAGACATCTGTTTCTGTCCAAGACACGTCAACCGACTCGGCTGAACTCGTCGTTCTCCATCTAATTGTCTTAATACCGACGTGATTTACTCCCCCGTACCGTGTCACTTCTGACAATCACTTCTCGTATACATATCAAGCATGTACACCTAGTATGATTGCGTGTAAGTCTTCATTTTATTCGACATCAACCCGCTAACCCAGAGACGTCACGCTAACATCGAGGATATAGTTTTTTTTTACTATCACATTTAACAATAATGTGTATCTTTTTATAAAAAAAAATAATATTTGTCGTTATTAATGATTTTGACGTCATTAATTTTGTAATAATATTTTTATCAGAAAATATCTTTAATATTAGAAATGGTCAGTTCATAATTTTTCATATAAATTTTATGATAAATACATGTATATATATATATATATATATATAT
>CAJDYZ010005167.1:0-18012 GCA_903986555.1 Heterotrigona itama
TTTAATAATTCTAAGATTTAATATAATTTTATTATTTCTTTTGTTATTTAATCTATCAACTATATACGTTAAAAACTCTTAAAAATTCTGTATGAAACACACTGTAAGTTTGGGTAATTATCAGCATCTGTCTCAAATATCTTCGTTGCTTCTGGAAATATGGAAAAAATACAATTCAAGTGATGGAATGCAAACGAAACACTTTGCTACAGAGAGAGAGCCATAATATATTAATGGTTCTAAGATTTAATATAATATAATTTTATTATTTCTTTTGTTATTTAATCTATCAACTATATACGTTGAAATTGAATTAAAGAGGCGACATTTGAATTGTATTATACAGCGTAATAATACGCACGCCAGTGTATAATATCAATTCGCAAAAACATTACTCAGGAAGGATCTACATAGTTAAACGAAGAGGAATTCCATTTTATTGTCTCTTTCTATCTCGAGATGTTAGTAAAAATTGACGTGATATAATCTATTAATCGCGCGCGTTAAGATCGCAAATTAAACGGATTACATTCGCTTGAATTGCAATTCATTTTTCATCGGTAATAATTTATTACGCGCGGCGGTGTGCAATATCAATTCGCAAGAACGCGTCGCTGCCACGAAGGATGTACATAATTAAACGAAGAGGAACGACGAGAAGGGAATTCCATTTACGAGAGGACGTCCCGCCCTCAGCAGAAGCAGAACGAAAAACGACTTGAAAGAACGGTGCAGGGGAAGAGATCTGTTGCGCCTGCCGCGGTCGGCGATTCCTCTTTCGTTCCGCACCGCGCCCAACAGCCGACATTTTCGTTTATACTTAACTCCGAATTTCATACGACGCGCCTACGCGCACATACTTTTGCCCCACGGCCGTCCCGAAAAGATTCGAGTTCGAGCTGGAAGCCACGAGAAGCGGAGAAGTTTCCTTTCCGTTTCGCGGCGCGGCTGAAACGGCGCAGCTCTGCGTGACGTGGAAACCGTTTGACATCCGCAACGAAACCGAGATGAAGTTGCAACCCCGTCGTGAAACTCGCGAAACGTTTCTCACCTCGTGCGCCAACGATTTTGCAGCGTGATTTCCAACTCTCGAACTTCTCGGATCGAGAACGTAATACAATTCCGAACTAGAACCAATAACTGTACATTTAGGTTGACCAAACTGCGTTTTTCTTTTTTTTTTTTTTTTTTAGTGCAAATGAAAAAAGCGTATTTTTGTTTTCATTTCATTGACATCACCGAATTGGTCAAAATGGCCAATTTATAATTTCTGTTGAAACATTTTTACAAACGTAAAAAATAAGTGTGTATTTTTAAAGATTTAAATAATTTTTTTTCGTAAAATATATGAATAGAAGCTTGCATTATAAAGTTTCTCTATTTTTGTTTTTACACATTTTTCTTATTAAATGTCACATTGTGCCAGGTACTTGTAGCATATTTTCAATATTTTCTAATACGTGCAACATATAACATATATTTTGTTATTTTCGATTTTTCGACAAAATGTGCTGTCAAAATTGCGAATAACTCTGAATCAGCTTCAAGAAATGAAGCACTTCTTTGACAATTCCTTTAATTATTACATGTTATACATGTTATACTTTTTCGAAATGTATAGGGATTTATAGTTTTGGAACATAATTATAACAAATCCAAAGCAAATAATCACAATGTTGGACAAAATCACGATATGAAATTGACTCATACGTGTGGATTTTACGTACAATCTTAGTCTATTTATTATTAATAAAAAGTTTGTTAGTTTTCCATTGTAGATACTAATTTCACAGCAAGGGAAACAAATTAACTTGGAAAAATGACGAAGGTTGTAATATAACTTCTGTAATTTTCTTAGAAATTCAATAATTTCATGCATTGTAGAACAATTTTATAATTTCATAATAGTAATCTTTAATCGATTATTGTTGATGATTTTGTGGTCCCTTGTTTGTGTTTTCTAGTCACAGTTCGTTTTGATACATAATTTACTCTTATATAATAATGAAACAATCGACAAAACATCGATCATATTGAAATCGGTAAGCTTCGAGCTATAAATCGAATAAATATCATCAAATTTTGAATGATTTCACACGCTTGTGAGTTTCGTCATTTTATTTACTCTTTAATACAATAAATATCAAATTTTTTTCGTCTTCTACCTAAAGTATTCGTATTTCTATCTACTTCCAGGGGGAAAGTCTGCAAAATTTTCATCAACTGACTCAATCCAGAAGTCACCATTTCTTTTTTTTTTTTCTTCATACTTAATCTTTCACTTATCTTTCAATGACGTGGAACTTGTTTCCACGTGACAACCATTCGAGACATCCGGCAATAAAACCGGCGATGAAATTGTAACTTCTCTCGAAACTTCTTCTTCAACAACAACGAAACGATTATTCGAGCGTTGCGATCGCATTCGCAAAGAGAGGAAGAGAAAGAAAGACCGACACAATAGATAAATAACTAAAAAGAGAGAGAGAGGAAGAGAGACCCTAACACGATTTACGATAAGAGTTTCCCCTAAACGCGTGGTCGAAATTGCCGTTTTGAGCATGTTACCAACTTCTTCTTCCCATTGTTCCCAGTTAGAAGCCTCGGTTAAATTGTCGAACGTTAAAGCACGATTGTTATCGCAGAGGTTGGTAATTGACGTTTGATTAAACTGCTCCGAGTAATTGAGGTTGTACACGTTAAATGAAAGATCGATCGGGGTTTTGGTTTTCAGTTTGGTTGGCTCGCACAGGCGAGCCTCGAATTAAAATGCTTTTTGTACCATTGATAGAGAATGAGAATGATGAATTGTTTTTCGTTCGCCACCGCGTGAAATCGCATTTCGTTTTCATGCTCGTTTTTGAAAAGGCTTCATTTGTTAACCGTTACTATACTGTTACTGTGCATGTTAACGCGATGAACGGAGACAAAAGTAGACGAGAAGCTCGAAGTTGGCCAATCTTTCGAAGAAATTATTATTTCGGCGAAAGTTTCACAGACATTCCTCGGCTATAAAAGCGTAAAGAATTCGACAAAGAACGTAGAGTTCTTTTTAAAATTCCACTCTTTAGTCTTTCGTTGTCAGAACAACCAAAACAGCTCGATATATAGATTTACTAAGGGATGTTAAGTGAAGAATAATATATTACAAATATTTGGAAGGTGTAATTGGCAGAAATAAATTTTGTGGGAAATTGTCAATATTCTATAAACAGGGTTAACCCTTAATGAGATTTCAAGATAAACTTCATATGACATTCATTCAAATACTTTCACGATTCCCAAATTTTCCAACACCGTTATTATCTAGTATTTATTAAGAATTATTTAGCTCAAGTATTCAGGCAGCAACTGTCTTCGATTTTAAGAGTTATTCCAATCACAAGAGACAAAAAAAAAAGAATCTTGCATTATAATCGATGGTTCGATCTCTTTAAATTTCAAACGAAATTCTAGAATCTTTTCACAACTGGAGGAAGATTATTAATTCAGATCCTTCGACTTCTCCTTCGTAATCACATCAACGTTTATTAAAAAAAGGAAAAGGCAAGATCCAATATTGTAAATTGGCCAGGCAGAGAGAAGAGAAAAATCAGGATAAATTAAACAACGGCTCGAAGCAGAATCTCACCGAGAGAGAAGGCTGCTATAGTGGTCGTCCGATTATAATCGAACATCCTGCCGAGTAAAAGTAAAGAGCGGAGACGAGGGAACCTTGTCGTGATACAGTTTCGCGTGTCGCGAATTTCAACCGCAGACAACAACCGCAGTCAAAAAATGAAGCCACCTGGTGAAATTGAAGCGTGCCTGCCACTTGTTACGAACCTCGTGACGCTTGTTAGAGGCTATCGCGACGCATCAAGCGCGGAGGATCGACTCTGATGAGAGTTTTTCGACTGTGCTTTACCTTTTCGAAAAGCTGTTTCCGCGATGAAGAATTACCGCCGTGCTCAAAAACGCGCGTTGAATGAGTGAGGAAGTTTCGTTTGAAGTTTCAGCGAGGAAAATTCGTAACGAAAACGCAAGAAATAAATTGAAAGAAATGGATAGGATCGGAAGTTTCATCGAGTTCGTACCCAAGTTAATTTGGTACGATTGTGTAGATGATAATAGACAGTAATAATATTAATTTGTGTAGATTGTGTAAATTGGATTATATTAATTGAAAAAAAAGTACATCTGAAATGTTCTACAGAGTGCGCCCAAAAGTTTCTCCTCGCCTATCTTTTCAATGATAAAAAAAAAAATACTAATTTTATCAATTTTAAATTAATCAAACATGAATTTAAATTAGCGTACTTTAGTTTTGTAAAAAAAAAATTTTTTTAAATATGTAATAATAAAAAAATTATGGATTTATTTTTAGCAGGAAGTGATTTTTAACCCATCCTATACATCTGTGCATATGAATAGAATACGAATCATTAGGATCAACAAGTTTCGTTTATGATGCAAATATTTGTATGAGAATGAGATAAATCGATTTGTTCAATTGTTTATTGTAATATAATCGAAACAATTTCAAGATAATGTTTCAATTTCATTCTCTAAACTGATTAATTACAGAAACATCAAAAACTAAAGAATATTAATAATTGAAATTAGTAAGTTTAATAGGCCAAGAAAAAGAAAGAAAGAAAAATTGCATAAAAATGAAAGGGATAATAACGAAGTGAATTGGATATTTCATTAAAGAAGTATTAACAAACATTACATGATACAAAATTGATCTCTGTGATGTAGTCAGAATGCTTGATTACTAATTAAGAAAATGTTATTTTAAATATTCCACGCTTGTGAACTACGAATCGTGTGTTAATAACTGTAATTTGTAATTGCGTAAAATCAAATTCTCGTGTAATGTTTGATTTGCATTTTAATATTTCGGAGAAATATTAACAATCACGAATCAATACGAATATTAGCATTTTAATTAACGAAAATACACATTGCTGATTGATCATCATGGAAACGAAATTGTTAATTAAATTTCAGTTCAAATATAAAAGAAGAGTAAAATTTCTCGCTGAATAAGTGAGACAGTTATTCGCAAGTAACGTATCGTTTATTATTTAGCACTTTGAATTTAAAAAATGAATAAAATGCACGTGTAAAAATACATCCAATGCTTATTATTGTAATATTTGAAGCAGCATTTTTGCTGATTCATGTTCGTAAAAATATAAATTTATATAAATTCGCGCGATTCATTTATAACACATGATCTAATAATTTAGATTTTATTAAATGGCTTAATTTATCCCTCATAATATCGAGCAACACTCGTGGTGTAACTTATGGTTTCGATTTCGAAGAAAAAGCAAATTGCAATTCTTCTATGAAATTTTAATTCGAAATTTAATTTCTTCAAATTGAATATTAATAAGCATATATTATAAATAACGTTTCAACGTTTTACATCTAAAATAATGTTACAGCTAGGGGCAAGGGGTTAAAATTTACATACCTACAATGTAGAATAGTAATTACCTACAATGTAGAATAGTAATTCTTTTATTAACAATACCTTCGTAAATAGGCTAAATTTCTATTCGATTACGTATAACCTACTCTCAGGAGTAATAGGTTTTATACTATATTTATTCCAGATCAATTTTATATTATACTATAAATATTATATTATAATATTATAATATATATACTATAAATATTATATAATATAATATAATATAAATATTATACTATAAATATTATATATTATAAATATTATAAATTTATCTATACTATAAATATTATATACTATAAATATTATAAATTTATCAACTTATTTAATGAAATTCCCAATATTAAAATGTTACATAAATAAAAATGTAAAAAAAATGATCTCATATTGTATAAAATTTCATATCGTATAAAAAAATGGCAAATCGACGTAAGGAATATAAGAAACAAGGGGTTAAGTTAATCACATTCGTAAAAGTATAAATTTACACAAACATGCCCGATGATAATTGAAAAACTTCGTCAGATAAAAAGAAGAAGAATAAAAGGAAAGAGCGAGCAAAGTTAACCGTCCGGGCGAAAATCCGTCATCTTTTGATCGCGTTAATCATCGAGCGAAACGGCCCGGCTGGCAAACGCGAGTCATCTTTCATTAATCGCGCGAAACGCGGAACAGAGGCGTAGAGGAAACGAGGAACAAAGAATCGGAGAGGAACTTTTCGACTTAATTTCGCCCGGTGGCCCGGCACGAACTCCCTGAAGCCCCAGGTAAAGTTTATTATTCCCGGCGGCAAAGGCCTTTAAGCCTTTTACATCGGTACTCGAGGAGTCGGCGTAACAAACGAGCGCCAGAGAGGTCGTCGGACAGCGGTGGCCCTCCTCCTCCTCCAAAAAAAAAAAAAAAAAAAAAAAAAAGAGAGAAAAGAAAAAAGGAGTAGAGAAAAGAGAGAGAGAGAGAGAGAGAGAGAAGAACGAGTACATTTCGCCGGGAGTACCGCGGCTTTATTTTTGCCGGTTCATACATCGTTCGGGGGCTCTTTTCACCCGTCCCATGCATCCACCCGGACAAATAGACCGACATTAATTTCCACCAAATGAGAAAACTTCGCCGAATTAGTAACCGTCCACGGTCTTTGTATATTTACGCCGGCTGTTTTTACAAACTGTGAGAGAGGACTTCTCACGCGTGTTTCGCGAAACGTGACGGCCGTGTACGGAATATGTACGAGCCGTTGAGCTCAAGGAAGCTAGTGCGAGCTGCCTGGAGATATTGCGAATTTATTTCGGAGTTTACGTGTGTAAGCTGTGTCGTCGAGATGTCCCTTTACAGAAAGAAAGAAAAAAAAAAAAAGAAAGAAGTCGAATTCAAGCGGTTTTGACCTTTTTTTGGGAGAACCTTTGGTTCTCGTTCAATTTTAGATTAACAATTGCATCACGCGTCGATGTCATTAATTAAAGATTCATATCATTTCCAACGTTGCGAAGGAAGATTTATTTCTATTTGCCAATTCGGTACAAGTCATTCAATTGAAGCTTATTGAAAATGGCACTAGGACTGTTTCTTGCAGAAAAAAAAACTTCTACTTGAATATTGATTTTGAATATTTTATCTTCTACGTGAGTGTTTTCTTTTTTTTTTAGTTTTCTAGAGTTTCGTTATTTTATTTCAAAAATACGCGTTTAAACACTCTTTGCAGCTGCACACATACTTACACGCGTTTTTAGTTTTTACTTTCATGACAGCTGACAGTGTATTTACTGAAATGTTAATTTCGAAGCGTACTCCAGTTATATTATAATTCATTTATTTTCAGACATGATAAAAGGGAAATGCAAATATTAAAATACATGAATATTTCATCGCGCTCGAATTAAACGTTAAAGAATTGATTATAATACATTATGTCAATAATCATATCAGGTAGAACGAAATGAAATTCAAGCTCGAATGTCTATAACTGACAAAACAATTGGAAATTTGATAAAAGTTGTTTGCAAAAATTCAGCAGAATCTCCCTATCGTGAAACTAAATAAAAAAAAAGTTCAAACAGAACATGTAACTAGTTTATAATATATAGTAGATGTCAATATTTACAAAAATCTACAGTTTCACTCGTATAATATTTTGATGAAAGATCGATGCACTTTGGAAATTTTAACAATTTCGGTCTTTCATTCATTTTCGCAAAGATTGGTTAAATTATCTCTCATGGGGAAGAAATTAATGTTGAAGCATGATCTGACAGCACCATTAAATTATCTTTCATGGAGAAGAAATTAATGTTGAAAACATGATCTGACAGCACCATAACGCTCCAAAATAGTTTTCATGTTATGCATATAATAAAGCATTTTGATGCAACATACGCGCGAAAGAAATTAATCCTTCCTTGGACGTGAACGATAAATTTATTCAGAACAACATCCTACATGCACCAACATCTTAAAATCAATTCACAATGGATTAAAATCCATCTATTATTTACCCGATATTAAAATCAATATTTTATCTTCAGCGTCGGGGAACGCGGTAGAGGAATTTCTCACATAAATGTTGAATCTGTTGTAAATTTTCGATTTATCACGTAAAATTATTAAAATCGTGTCTCGTGTTAACGAACGTAATGACATAAACGCGTACCAACATGCGATGAAATAGTGTCAAATAATACGGGAAGTGAAATCGAAATAAATTCCAACGATACGAAATATCGTTTCAAACATTGAAAAATCATCGTGAACGCACGTACGTTCGCGTTGATACGATTAAGGGCCTTGAAAGGATGATTGGGAGCGTCGGCGCGGTTCATTTGCGCGAGTTAAAGCGCGTATTAATCATCGTGACGCGTTAATCATCATTAATCATCGTTAATGTAATTTTAATGACATCGAATTAAGATGTGAACTGTTGAAGAAGGCTCTGTTCAACCGATCATAATTGACAAAAAAAAAGAAAAGGAGAGAAAAGAAGATCGGTTTATCGCAAGCCAGAACGACGATGCGAACATCTCTTTCTAATTACATAGCAATGAAAAGAGGCATTTAAATTCTCGTTAAATCTTCCACTTCGTACTTGGAATATTATTTGTAATTAATGTATAAATAATTAATTCTACGTGTGAATGATTTTATTTGTATCATGTGTTATTTACTGTATTATTGTATATATATTTTTATGCATACATCCAAAAATTTCATTTCCAATTTTCAGTTATTCGAAATTAAACAGACAATGCAACACATGATAGTCGTATACTGTACGCTACATTAACTGTTTAACGTTGTTTTAATCATAAACTTAAATAGCGATAGTTTGTAAATAAATATTATAGTTCACGATGAAAGATAAATAAATTATCTGCCGAAGAAACGTAAATTTATTTCGGGAAATTAACGCAGCTCGAAACTTTCGAAGAGTAATTATGTAATTAAATGCAACGAGAAGGTAGAAAATTATTTTTCGCCTCCAGATATTATAAAAAGCACATATATTTTGAATATTTTATATATTTTTTTCACGTTATATGCCTTCTGTGCAATTTTATGTTTAAATTTCGCAAAAAATCGGCAATGACAAACTATTTCCACGTGACGGACCACGTCTTCTCACTCAGTTCAGAGGTCAGTACCACTTAATCCTCCCGAGAGATTAAATTTCATCCACGCGGATCTATCGAACATCCTTAAAAACACACCCAGCCCCCGAAATCCACGCCGTCAGTTTAATCACGAACGTAACTCGCGGGCATCGTAAAGTCGATCGATGCTCGATCGCCGATAAAGTAATTAATATCCATCGGCGACGACACTGGCGCGAGCAACAAGAAATAAGCGAGATAACCGTGTCAGAGGCAGCAATTATCCGAATTCGGATGCCCGGTGACCGATCGACGATCGACGAACCACCATAACACTCGGCAGCCTTCATCATCCGGCCAGACGAGGATAATTAAGAAGCAGGATCGCACGCCGTACAAATTACCGATTCAATTAATGTACGATCCCGGTGTCGAGGCACCACCTCTCCTCCTTTCATTCTGATCTTTCTTTTTTTCTTCTTCTTCTTTTTTTTTTTTTCTTTGCAACAGAATCGGCTCCCGTTTAATTTCAGCCACTTCGACGAACGCCAACGGAAGAGTTACAAGCCATCCCGACACCGTTTGACCCCATCTTCATCGATCTTCCGATAAATCGGCTGACTGATCCGTTGCCTTCGTCGATGCTCGTGACCACAGAATGAAATAATAGCGGTTACACCTGACTGGTGTTATCTTCTCTCTCGGTCGATGGCGGCGAGTTCTCTCTCTTTTTTTTTTTTTTTCTTTGCGAGTTAGTTTCTCTAACGGAAGGTTGGTTTGTTCCTTTTCGAGTATCAATGGATTGTGAATTTGTATTTTATTTAAATTTAAAAGAATTTTTCGAACCTTGTACGAACGTAGTTTAGCCTCTTGACAGAAGAGAACACTTCCCGAAAGTAATTTTGATTTTTTTATATTATCGCAAGTATTTGCGAGTAATTGTGAAAGAGTTTAAAATAAAAGTTTTACTGTTTTCTGTAATCTATATCGTTCTGGTGAGGAATTTTCTTTTCAAAATTTACTCCCACCGTTTTTTTATAATTTTGTGTCTCTTACTGACACGTGTATAGTCGTACACAGTACTTGAATGCTTAACGAACGATTTGGCCAAAATCAATGATGAATTAATTAAATGCAGTATTCGTCCTTTCTTGTAGAATAAATAGGCTATGAACATACATTATTTATTAAAGATAATTTAATAATAAAATATTCTATATATGTGACGAAAGAACAAAAATGTTTCATGCAAATGAAGAAATAAAAATCTTTAATATTCTTCTCGTTTATCAAATTAAATCAAGCTACAAATTAACGATAAACATCACTGAGTTTTTAAAATACCAATAATAGGAATTTGACTAAATTCAACGAACTTTCTCGTCGGTGAAACGATCATTATTATTCGTTATAAGAAATTAATTTCAAGGAAGTAATCCTCAAAACGTAAATTCTCGTTTTTCAAAATTATTGCTTCTCACATCTAATCTCGATTTATGCAAGCTGTTCGATTATAATACCATCAGCTTGTGTCCAAAGGTTATTCAATGAGCCGAAATGTGATTATACACCCATAGACACTTGGTAAGCATTAATCCATTCGAAGATTATTAAATAATACATAAATCGAAACACCTCCATTCAATCAAACTATGTGTCTCGTGATCCTTGTTTATCATATTTTCTCTGTTCGTATATATTAATTCCGCCACAATGCATCGCACTTTTGAATCGATAATTTAAGCGTTGTTACAAGTACACGTTTACAATAAATGTGAGCCATGTACAATGTTGGGCAGAAACGTGCTTAATATTTTATCTGTTACGTTTTACTAACATCTGTTACATTTTACTAACAAATTTAAAAATATGTATCTGTGTACTAAAAATTGCTAGGATAGGTATAGGATTTAGACAACTTTGTAAAAGATCATATTTTACAAAGAGGCATTGCAACATCAGAAAAATGAACGATTTGAATTTGAAATGTTTTTATAGAAATACAATTGTAGTCACTTTTTTAAATGAAGATTTTTTCCTCCTTTTAATCCCCTTTGTCATTCACATAACAAAGATTGACGAATTTAAAAAAATATTTATACTTTAATTTCACGAACAACAACGTTATCTTTCCCCCTTTCTTCTCACAAAATACGTTTTACAGCGTTGAAATTAAATGATCATTCACATCATACATTAACATTAACTATAATAAAATGCAATGAACAAATACACTAAACTAAAATAAAGTAAAAGCTACTCGTTCTAAATCTCGAGAATTTCTAATGGCCCGCGAATCCGTGAATTCCTAAGTTCATTATTCACATCTTTATACTTTTCCAACCCAACAACTATCGTATGATTTGGATTTTTGGTTGGATTTCTTCCGAAATTACGAGGATCACGCCATTGTCAGATGCAGAAATCTAATCTCCGGGCCAGAGTGGATTCCATTGTGCTCTCGTACGTCAACGAGCAAGCCCCATGGAGCGAGGCAGAGAAAGGGAGGAGAGAGAGAGAGAGAGAGAGAAAAAAAAAGAACTCTCTCCCGGCAAGGTTGGTTTAATCGACGAGTTAAAAGCTTAATCGCATTGAATTAGTCAGCCGAATTTAATTGATCGAATGACCTGCTATCTGCTCCATCCTTTCCTCCATTTCTCTCCGCTTTTCTCCTGCTGCCTCGATTTATCGTCAACTGCTACAGTTTTTAATACTAGAGTTTTTAATACTTTTGCGACTGTATACGGCCAGAAAAGTCGGATCGTCCGGCCGATTAAAATTTCTGGTGCATTCAAATCGATCTCGAGGCGTTCTCTCAAGTCGTAAATCGAAGGGGAGTATCGCATGCTTTGACCTGTTTTTTTTTATTAAATGACTTCCCCGATTAGGATTATAATTGGTAAAGAACACATTTTATTTATTTATTTATCTATTTAATCATTTAATCGTTTACTCAGTTATTAATTTTATAATTTATTTAAATATTTAGTTATTTAATTATTTATTTACTTATTTAGTTATTTATTTAGTTAATTATTCGTTTATTTATTTAGCAAGCTAACAAGTGAGACTTTTTTTAAATCGTATGAACTTGAAGCACAAAGTTACAAATAATATCAATAGTTGCTATAATTGGCATATATCCAAAAGTTAGCACTTGATAAATTTATTATAATATTGAACAACTATTTCCAAATAAATTTTTTCCCTTCTTTTCGATTTTATATAACTCTTTGGTCAGGTCAGATAACTCATTCATAATAGTTATTAGTTTCTAGATATCAAATAGCAACAATTAACTTACAAATAAATAAAATTGTAACAGTACAAGGTTAACAATTATTTCGGTGCTCCAGGATTTATCAATTATACGTATCTTCTTTCGAATCTCTCTCTACAATATATACGCCCTTCCTAAGTGCGCAACGACTTTAACAAGATTTTATGTTTTTTCGTAACAAACAATCGACTGCCTTTCTAATTTCCCACGAGCGGACGATCGTACGTTATCGACGAGGCTTTATAAGATGGAGAAGCCATCGGAATGCCGGAAGGCCATTCTTACACTTCCGATCCGATTTCATTAAATTTCTTTTAAATCGCCCCCAAGGGGGCGAGTGCCATCCGTTTCTAGAATTAGTTTTCCCTCCCAGTTCTTGAAATATTTCCCGAAACCAGCGTTTGGCTTCCCTTCAACCGTCCGAATAGTTTCGCATACCATCGTCCTATTGAATAACACGGGACACGCTTGAAACCGACGTATCGGCTCGCAGTGAGAAGTAAAATACTGTAAAAGCACGTGCTCGCTAATTGTCCAATAAATTTTACTCAAACTGTCGGAGTAACCTTTGTACCTTCGATTTGCGAAGGTTCACGTCACAGCCGGGGGCTAACTGGCGGCCTTTGCCCCTACTTTCGCTAGCTCTACCCCCTCCACTGCATCGATCTCCCCACTACGTTGAAATTTCCTCGCCGTGCGTGAGCCCCACTCTCTCTCTCTCTCAGTCTGTTGATTTCCTTGCATCAAGCAAGGTGAGAGAGATCGATGCAGTGGAGGAATCTAGCGATTAGCAAAGTAGAGACAAGGAAATCGCCAGCTTTAGTTTTACTTACGAATTTAACACGTTGTGACTGTTACGATGGTGGCTTAGACCATCTTCTTATCGATGCCATTGTCTTGTGGTTTATTTTAATACATGTAAATACCTTTCAAATCTCTTTTGCTCATCAAAATACGGGATGCAATAAATCACACTTCACACGCGCGAACCTTAACGAAAGTTTCCACAGACAAATCGAACTCACAGTAAAATATTAGTTTTCAAAACGATGTATTAAAAAAAACGGAAAAAAGAGAGAAAGAAGAAACGATTTAACAAATGGACGTTTTGAAAGCCCCTTGGCAACGTTCTGACGTTATTCATCAGCGAGACACGAAGTATTCGAAACACGGTGGAAATTGTTTAAACGACATAATGCCCGGCTGATTCGATGAATAGCCGGGAAAACGAGTAGCGTGGTCGCGTACTCGTGCAATTTATCTCTCACCGGGACGAAGGAGGAATTTCCGAAAATTCTATTAACCGTTTAATTCCATGCAAAGTGAACATTAAAACCGGTAACGTGAACTAAATTCCTTTCGGCAAACAGACGAGCAACCTCTTTTTCCAACTAAAACCGTAATCACGTTTATACGGCCGTGATCGTTCGCGCTCGCATCTAAAACGAATTTCCTTGCTAAGTTTTTCTCTCCTTTTCTGTCTCTCTCTCTCTCTCTCTCTCTGTATTTCCTCTCTTCATCTCATCCTACCTTCTTCTCTATTTTTTTTTTTTTTGTTTTTTTTTTCTATTTCACACGCGAATTAATTGCATTATCGATGAATCGAACGAACGAGTAGAGAGGTGTTTCTCTCTGTTTGCCGGAAATATTGAGAAATTGAAAATTCTGGCGAGTGAATCTTCACGCTATGTAGGTAACAAAAGGCGGGTTATAAACGCGATCGAGTAATTTATGGAAAAGATATACCGTGAAAGTTTACAAGCGGCTGATAGTGGAGTAGGGATGGATTTAATGTATTCGGTGTGGTTATTATATTCATCGTGAAACGCTTTCTCGATAAATCGGAAAACCGGTGTGCATCGAACTGATTTATTACATTAGTTTGCCCAAAAAGTGATTGCGTTTTTTTTTTCTTTCTTCTAATAGATGGATAAAACTTTATTTTAAACCGTAAGATCGTCGTGTAGTCTGATACCTGATTGTTCAAGCTTGTTTCAAAGAAGGAAAATGCAGAATCTCGTTAACAGATTGTTCGTTTGCTGTGGATTTCAAAATGGAAAATCAAAAATCAACGTTTCACACTATCTCCGAAAAGGGAGAGGGGAAAGAACGCTGTGCAAGCTCATAAAAATTTATCCGACGTCTTAAAGCCTTGTGTCAAGTTTATTTGAGCTAATGAGGATATCAAATCTTTTTCCTTCTCTTTTTTTTTTTGTCGAAAGAATTTCCTACATTTTTCTAGCAACAGTCGATAGAAGGGAAATTCATAAAATATTTAATAACTTTATTTGATGTTATTTTTACTTTGCTGGAATAAAAGTACGAAATCAGTTATTCGACAATAAATTCAAATGTCGACAAAGGTGTGTAGGTCAAAGGGAAAGTCCTACGATTGGGAAAAGCTGGCCTGCTTCGTCTTCTAACAATCGTTCTTTTTATTTTCTAACCCGTATCCCAACCCCTTTGCCGTGAGATTTAATTTCACCTAGACGCCGTGTTGTTCTTCCTTTCTGTTTTTAACGACCAGAGGATACTCGTTAGGAGAGTTTTCGGCTTTTTATCTCGACGAGCACAACTTCCCTTCTATTGTTAATATTAGTCTTCTTTTTTCTTCTCTCTTTCTCTTTCTCCTCTTGTTCTTCTTTTCTTTAAAATCCTAATCGAGAGGGACAAGTTTCACTGGGTGTGAAAGCCACTGCCGCCCTGTATGATAGAAATATTTAACGAAATACCACAAGTGCGTGGTCGCTAATATATTCGTAGACCATGTAACTACTAATACTGTAATGACTACCAATGACTACTAATACATTTTTCTAGCAGTCGATAGGGCGAAGAAAAACGAATGGAAAGAACTGAAATCACAACGTAAGAAGAGAAACAAAAATGTGTCTGCATTTTAACGTATCGCGTCTAGTGATATCCCGTTTCCGGCAAACAACCTTCGCGCGATCGTTTTCTCCGCGCTTTCCGCTCCCGACTTCATTTCCCACCGACTCTTCTTTTTTCGATTCTCTCGCTGCGCTGTCTTCTCTCTCTCAGACAATAATTTTGTATGTACTTCCGATTTGTTTCGATCGTGCATGGTATCTACTTTAATGGTGAGCCATTATTAATAGAAAATTACATAATTTGCGAAAGGTTGCATCGACTGAGGGAACGAGTGAAATCACAGTGCTTTCTTCGTTAAATTTTCCATCAAGTACTATTTATTAATTCGAGTCTTATCTTTCTTAAATTCGAAGTTGCACGTAGTATAAATCGTTCGAGTGGGAAACGTTTAACGCCAACATTCATCTAATAGGCACAGAAATTTCATAAATTGAGGCAGCTCAATTCCGAAGATAAAAGGGTTTATATTCGAAAATTTTATATTTTACACTTTATACTTTATATTTTGTAAAATATTTTATACTTTATCTCCGTCCGACAGGGATTAAGTAATAAAGTTGAATCAAACGAATTTGATTCCCAAATTAATCTAAATTTCATTTTTATATCTATCGATACCAGTTGCACATTGATCGTTAATAGACTGCAGTACTTCATGCATTTATAGCAAATTTCGACGCGAAATTGCATCTAATAATTCTAACATAAAGACACGTATAAAATATCAAAAGTTTACAACAACAATTATACACCATGATTCTATCTTTCTGACTATCTCAAAAATCTTACAAAATTCAAGTTTAGATAAACTTCTTGAAAATCTGAGTTTCGATAGAAATTAATTACCAATTATGCGCGATAGGTGGCAAGCACGATACACATGCGATTCGTTTCGCATGATTGGAAAAAAAAAGTCAACCCACGGGTGTGATAGAAAATTTGGCTTTTTCTCTCGGAGCACACAGAGGCGTTCTCCCTCCGGTATCAATTCGATCGGCCTGTTTTTCGCGAGGGCATGATAAGCATCTTTCAATCGTTCGGTCTATTACCGATACACCTTGTGAAAGAGCAACGCGACAGGAAAAGGGAACTAGCTGGGAGCCACGATCGCGTGGGTGAACGATCGGTTGCGTCGCGCCGTGTGGGCCGATCCCGACCCGTAACCGCAATTTCGTTCTAATCGAATCGCCGGTTGGAAGGATCAACCAACCAACGATCATCGAGTTGGTTGCCTCGTCAATTCATTTTCTTTCTCTTTTTTTCTTCTTTTCTTTTCTTTTTTGGTCGTCCTTTTTCTAAGCCCCTCGAGCCTCGAGCAGAGTGCATTTACCGTTAAGAAAGCGATTGGAATTTATTGTGGGACGAAAGTAATTGCGTTGGAAACGAAGTTTCGAAGATTAAAACGCAATTAAGACTCGACGGCAATTTGGAATGATTTAAAAATCAGCGAGTTCGACGGACTTGGTCTTGTAAGAGTTGCGTAGTTACTGTAAAAGAAGGTCATATCTCTGAAGGGTGGGTAACGAAAGAGTATAATAAATCGAACTTCAATCCGAAGCGATTTCAGGCCGACATTATCAAAAAAACGTGACGCATATTTTGAAGTGAAATTACAGAGACATGCATATATCTTTGCAATTCGAAATCTAATCTCTGTCTTTGAATTTGAATGTTAGTAACACGTTTTTTGCAGAATTAACAGCTTATGCTCTGATTAACGCTTACAAAAATAACCATTTCAATCAAATATGTTATTAATATACAATATAACACTATAACAATTGGAATGTAATTTTAATAACTAATAATTGAATTAGAATTTTTGAAATATTCTCAAGTTACGAGTGGCCACTGAAAAACTGAAGATTTCGAAAAAGTCCACAACTTGTTTCGTTTTCAATCTTTTTTTCCCCCTCTTTTTCACACATAATACTGAAAAAAAAATCCATTGATTATATTTCCAAATAAAGTAATAAAAAGTTTAAAAGAAACATGTGCTTGTAAAAGTTATTTCTGTTAAATATCGTTCAGTCTTTCAGTGGCCACCCTAAACCTAAACAAAAAGCCGAAAACATAAAAGCCGAATATGAGGAACGAGTGTAACAACGTTTAAACAAATTCCGCGGTTCGATCAATTTCAGTCAGCCATGCCAACAAATTAAGTAATCCTAACGACCATAAAAGCGACAAATCCACAACTTTTCTTTCACATACGCAAAGCTATCAGTGGCCACTCGCGTATTATTTGCACATTGCACCAACGACGAATTATCGACGAGTGGAAAATTCGAAGAATCGAGGGAAAACGCGAAACGAAGCACAGCCTGCAGCAGGTCACGCCAGTTTACCGATCAGAGATTAGACGGCTTGTATCTCGGATGAATTTATGAAACGGTGACGTTTTCCTACCAACTAACCCGAGACGGGACGTTTCTCGCGCGGGTATCAATTTGCATAATGCGTGCACTTCGGCCGATTAATACGGGAGGCATTTTCCAAATCGGGTCAATTCGCGCGGATTTGTCTGCAGTCGAAATACACGAGTCACTGTCTATGCAACACTTCTTTAATAAAATTTCGTTAGCAAAGAGAATAAAATCGAGAAAGGAAGAATAAGATTTTTTCGTTCTCGAGGAGACCTAAACTCTAAATCTAGCACTCTAGTAGCACATTTGAGTAAGTTGAAAAAATAGAAATAAAATTCTTTCGTTCGAAATTTTCGGATGAAATCAACTCTAGAGTTTTACCTATATACTTTATCTATAATCAATTCTAAAGCTTTAACTATGCTAACTAAA
>CAJDYZ010005169.1:11935-24283 GCA_903986555.1 Heterotrigona itama
TTATGAAAACATATTTCAGAACAGTATACAATGTTGAATGTTTTCAACAATTGAAACAAAAAATTGTGCAAGAATTACATTATTGAGCAGGAAAGTGAATCGCAAAAGAACATGATGGCGGAATGTATTAATCATTTGAGAAATGAAATAATTCAAGTCAAAACGTTTAAAGCATTATTAAAATATAAATATAAAATATTATTATTGAAATAAAGTATGTTACAAAGTATTGAATTATTTAATTAAATGTTTAAAATATTTAATTAAATGTTATGTTAGTAAATATCACATTTTCTAATAATATAATTATATTTCTAATAATCTACAAACATTTTATAAAAGCCAATTTTATTTAACATATAATTTCAAATTATTATATTATATTTGTTATTGTCATAACTTGAAATGTTTGAAACAAAATCAAAATTAAAACAAACTGCATGTTTTTTAAGCTATATATAGATATTCTGCATATATATGTATATATGTATGTATGTATGTATATATGTATGTATGCATATATATGTATATATGTATATATACGTATATACGTATATATGTACATATGTACATATGTACATATGTATATATATGTACATATGTATATATATGTATATATGTACATATATGTATATATATGTATATATGTGTATATGTGTATATATGTATATATATGTATGTATATATATATATATTTGTAGAATATAGAAATCGTAACATATGTAAATAGATGCTCTGCATCACGATTTTTGCAATTGGAGCAATTGGAGTACAGATCGGCTGCATTGCAGATTATTCATCACATTCTTTGAAATATTTCATTCTAATTTGATTATTATAAAACAAATATTTCATTTATAGATAAATATTTATCCAATTTCATACGTACTAATTTCATAAGTGACAATTTCCAATTTTCATAACATATTAATAGTAAGAACAGTTATAAACTAATCATACAAAAATAAATGCAACCGGAACCTGAGTAAAACAAATAGAAGAAAAAAAAAATAAATTCAACAATTGATCATTGATCAGTTTAATCAGTTTAAATGATAAAATGATCCTACTTGTCAAATTTTATTCGTACTATCTGGTGAGAATCTACTGTCAAAAGTTACTGATTCTTTCGACACTTGTTTGTTGATTTGTTCTTAATTTCCATTTCATGGACGATTGAAATGGGTTTGACAAAGTGGAACAAAATTGAAAACATGTGATAGCAACGCGAGACATGTTGTTAATGGGGGTGGAAAAAAAACGAAAGCAAAGTGCAATATAGGGATATGACACTCACCCAAAACATAACGTTAAATCCAAAGATCACATACTTGAGACAGCAGCTCACTTCACTGGTATCCCTTCTGTACTTCCGCACAGCAGGCATGGCTAAGAGACATTTATCTAACGCCTTTGCGAACTTCACGCATACGTGCACACAACACACTCGCAAGAATGCAAAACCACTATTCACACAACACAAAGAGCACCGGCGCCCTGCAGGCAAAACAAATCACAAACGTAATGACATAGCCGAAAACCTAATTCCCTTCTATCCTGACTTTTCCCTTTAAATTATTTCGGAGGGCTTCTTCGACACGGCCGCTTCCTCCCGGCTTGATCCTCGTCTTACTATTTAATCGTGCGTTCTTTCTCGATTTGAGCTCTTTCCGTCGAGCTCAGTTGATCAGCTGATCACAATAACGTACCGTTTCGCAATTACGACTACCGCCATTGTCACGTCACGGTACATACTACCCGAGGCTGGATCAACGAGACTGCGAGCAGATCAGACTTTCCACCCGCCCTCCGATTCTCCCCACCAAATTTCATTCGCTGCCCCTCCAACGCTCGATCGTCCACCCTTCGATGTTCCCCACCTTAACCCCCTCTCTCACACTAGCGCCCTACTACTCACTATTATTTGATGTTCCCCCTTTTATTTTCCTTTCCTGATCCTCTCGATCATCTAACACGCTTCACTCCACAATGCTTCACTTCCCTTTTCTTTTCCTTCGGTTACATGTCTCGGATATACATACGTTCCCTCATGCATATGATAACATTTATCGGTTTAACTTGAACTTTTCCTTTGATAAGCAACATTCCAATTTATTATCATAACTTCTATAAATTAGACGAAATTAAAATGATGTTGATAAATAACAAAGACATTAATCGTATCGATCAATGATTTTATATATATATATATTTGATTTATACTGAACTATTATTAATTCCTTACGGCATTTAAATTTTATTATTATACAAGCCACTATGTGCTACATGTTATAATTTGTCATCAGTGTTCATATCATGTTTGTTACGTTCGTATTTTCTTTTTCCTTCCTTTATTTTGTTTCACGAGAATTTATATATAATATAATTCCTTTTATTAAATTATAATGTATTATATTAATATATATTAATGGATTGTTACATATAATGAAATTCAATATTAAATTAACACGTTTTGTATTCCATTTTATTATTATTATTGATAATAGTAGTATCATATATTTTAATCTCAATTTAATGTATCAAGAGAAATTTTACAGTATCAAGAATATATATCAAGAAAAATTTTTAAAATACACTAATCTCTAACTCAGTATTATTTATTTCTTTTTTTAAATACAAATTTTAAACAAATCTTTTCTCGAACACGATGCAGGTAAAATACTTATAAAAAAGAAATCTGTGTGTATAATTTATTCGCGATTATACTGAATGTAATCATAATCTTAATTAAATTTAAATAAAAAAAAAAAATTTAATTAAATTTAAATTAAAATTAAAATAAATAACAATTTTTATTAAATTTATATGTTTAATTTTTTGTAATTAATAATATTTAGTTTTTTAATATTTAGCAACTATATATAATAATGTATAAACAAAATTATTTATTTATGACTCAGATAGGTGCAGAGAATAAACGAAATTATTTTTTTTTAAATATTTACTTAGAAACTAAGAATGTTTATGTTATATTATTATATTAAGTATGACTGATTGATGTGATTGTTGCTTAATATTGATAAAAAACTAATAATACAATAAAATACTTATTTATTTTTATCACAATATCACACAAATTCTATATCTAGCGATATCGATGTGTATTTACATTAATTAGAATAAAAATTTGCGCATGGCAAAGATAAAGTTGCAGTTCAAAAAATAAGAAATAACATTGTTTAAAAGATTCTGAACTTACAATTAATTATTAACAATAATAATAAACTTTAATTCAAGTACATATAATCTGTTCACATTTAACCACACATTTAACCATTTAACCAATCATCATTTTATAATCGAATATATTATAAACAATGTCTTATAATGTATACAATTTCATATACTTTACTATAACATTGTTCATTGATATAATCGTGAAACATTTCTAACAATATGGAAGATAAAAGGAAATCTGGAAGAAAATTTTCGATAAACACTAATATTGAACTTAACCAAATATTGAACTATGAAAATTTAAAAGGAAAATTTAAAATTAGATAAAAAGGACTAAAATTTCGAGAGCAAAAATTTCAAGAAACTTTCCGAATTAAACAATAATATCTTGAATCCGTAACTTTTATGACAAAAGTTATTTCTACTTTCTAATACTTTCAAATTTTCGCGCACTTTAGTGAATAAATACAGAATACCAATTCTCGTAAACTAAATCCTTAAATAATCACTAAATATATAACTTTTTAAAAACATTTTTACATTATAATAAATTTTATATCCCGTATTACTTATTTTTACAACTATAATCATAACACTGATCATATTAAGAAAAATCTTATATAAGAATTTATTTTACTTCAAATTAATTTAATAAATATTAGCTAAAATATGTTCAGTCAAATAAAATGTATTCAAAGAATATTTAATATACAATGCATTATAATAATCTTTATTTATAATATTTTTTTATTTATGTTAAAAAAACTCGAAACATAATTTCATGTTTAGTGTTTGCTACTAGGTTTGGTACGAGGTTTGGTAAAAAAACTCGAAACATAATTTTATGTTTAGTGTTTGGTACTATTGCTATGAATTCAACTTGTTGAATCTGTATTTAACCTATTAAGAGTTACTGAATTTTAAACATAATTTTTATTGAATTATCATATAAAAAGTTAAAAATAATGAGTTTAATACCATATATGCGTTCTGTAGGTACACACATATATATATATACAATGCACAAAATATACATGCAACATAACCTTATTTTTAATTTAAATTAAGAGTGAAATATTTTTAGTTATTTCAGATTAGTCAAAATAATGTTACAAAAAGGCATTTATATATCAGTACAGTGCTTAATAAATCACGAATTGCGCGTTACTGGCCAAAACCAAAAGTAGTGCAAGCACTGACATATGAAATGGCAAATCCACCACATTATATTGCTTCCAGAAAATCTTGGAATTCATGGAATACATGTAGGGATATTTTATAATAAGAATACTTGAAATTAAAATTATTTAGAAAATTTTAAATCTGTTTTGGTTTTGAAATTCTTATTATAGCTGATTATAATGTGTAATACTAATATGGATTATTTCTTTCAGCGAATGTAAAAGATGGTAATAGACCATCAGAAACTTTTGTGGAAGATTCATTTATTCGAAATTTTATACAAGGAACTTGGCACGGATTGTTTTTAAGTGAAGTCATTATTAAACGTCAACATAATATCATTAGAATAGCTGGTATTGTTCAATGCAAATTGAAGCCTATTCAAATACATTTTTTAATTGGTTATACTGAACAACTTTTAAGCTTCTGGTTACATTGTCCAATAAGAATGGAATTATCATTAGTACCTAGTAGAGATGCTGTTGTATATAAATATATTTAATAGATTTATAGTCTCAATTATTTAGATATAAGATAGGGATAAACTGTAATTTTCATAAAAAATTATATTGTGTAAATAAAACTAAATTTATAATTCTTAATTTATTTTACATGTATTTACACTATTATGATTCATGTATTGTGCGACTTTTTATGTTAAATATGTCTGCAGATAATGTAATTAATATACTTGGATATAAAATTAAAAAAACATGCAGATATAACATAACAAATATTGTTAAATATTTTAATACCTTACGCATACATTTTTGGAATTATTTTCCAAAGTATGTATATATGACCAGAATTCACAGTTCTTTTACGCATATTTCAGAAACTTTTAAACAACAACGTGAGAAACAACTCTCATTTTCGAGAAATATGTCGAAATATCTGCATTACGATATGGCGACAGGATAAAATTAATACTAACTCAAATCTAAATTTTCTATATTCAAATTGCCATATTTTTTTTATTATTGAATTCTTTTGACATAAGTATATTCTTTTTGTGTTTTAAACCATCTTTTCTAAATACTTGAATACTTGTAATTCCAGTTTGTGGAAAAATTACGTCTACATCTTCGTATAATGTAATATAATATAACATTATTTCTTTCATTAAAATCTTAGTAAAAGCATTGAAGTTTATTCAGATACTCTTCTTCACTTTCTGTCATTGTCTATTAGTCTGCTTGATTTATTATTCTATTTACTATTGATTTATTAGTATTGTATTGAATTTTTGGATCTTTCGTAATCTCTCTTTATGAATATGAATAAATGAGAATTTACGTAAAATAACAATTTCTGCAAAAGGCTTTCCTGGAATCAGTTATCAGCTTTTCACGCGCTGAGTCGTGCATACTTTCTCATGTTATTCTCACGTTTTACAGTTGAAGAGATGTTTTTACGCTACTGGTTGTTACTTGTAAAATGCTTATCTTCTCGCTAAGGAAAGTATATTTAAAATGTCTAAATCTCTATAATATGAATTATTATAACTTTGTGGAAAAATGATTTAAATTCTCGAATTTGTAGCTTTTTACTTTCTAAATTCAATGATTCTTGAGTATATTATACAAAGTACATTCAAAATAGATGATTAAAATTTAGCATTATACTCTGATCTCTGTAAGAATACGAAAAAATAGTACAAACATAAGATTAAAATTCCAGAACAGTGATTATTAAATTTATAAAGTATTTAGATAGGAATCAATTTATTACAATGCATTTTGACTTTAATATCACGTTGATTTATTCAAAAATAGGAATACTATTTTTAATTGCAATTAATTAATTTGAATGTTTCTATGTAAATACCAAAGTTTAGAAACTTACATATTTTGATTACACTTTACAGTGTTCAGTCTAACATATTTGTACATTGATCTTTTTAGCATATGCATATAAAAGATAGTAATAAGCCACCAGAAAATGCTGTAGATTTATTTATTCGAAATTATATACAAGGAACTTGATTTGTGAATGTTTATTAATTTATTTATAATTTTATTGGTACCCTATGCCACCCACTACTACCCCATGCATATTATTAATTTATTATAATATGAACTTTCGCTGTTAAATTTTATATTAAATTAATTCAACAAATATATTTCAAAAGAAAATTTAAAACACATATTTTTATATAATTCATAATATTCTTTTTCATATAATTCTAACAAATTTTATGTAAAGCAAAAAAATTCATGTAGTTTTGTTATATAATAATAAGCATGTAATTATTTTACTTTCTGAATATTTTTAATTTATTTTATGTTAGTTAATAAACTGTTACATTCAATCATGACTCAAACGCAGCCCATATACAATCATTGCATTTTTAATAAAAAGTAAATTACATATTATTTTAAGATAGCTATTTAAATAAAAAGATATTTAAGTGCAAACTGACAGAGCATTCAAACTTTTATATATTCTACTAGACACATTCTCTCCTTTAGTATGTCTTTACAACTCTTTTCTTCCATTATTCAATCAGGATCGTGTTGCTACATATTTGTACTTTCAATAGATCTTTGAGTATTTATATAGGTATATAGTAATGAGGAATCATCATTAACTAATTAAGTGAAAAAATTAAAATAAAATATATTATAGTTTGCAATAAATTTGTATGTTAAAGTGAAGAATTATTATAATGAAAAATTGTTATATAAAATTGTGAATAGAATTTACAAATTTATGATTATGAAGTATATTTTATATATGACATTTGCAGTAAAAATCGCGTCAGTTTAAAAATATAATTTTAGAAAATTAAAAATTTATTGATTAAAAAATTGATATTTAAAAAATTTGTGTAACTACATATTATAACAATTATACTGTATGCTTTTAAAAAAACTTTATTTTCTCAGAAATTAGATTATTTGCAAATTAATGTTTTTTTTTATCCTTAGAAACATAAAATAATGAATTCAATAAAATAATTCTTGATTCCAGCATTTCCAATATAGCAGGTAAAAAATTTCCAAAAGCGTACACGAAATCTGATTGAATTTACAATATTAACACTGAAATGTAATTATCCTTATGATGGACGCAAGAATTATGTTCCAATGTTCATAATTTTTTATCATGTTCTTATAAAAGTACAGACTGAAATGTGCTGTGCTTGCCTTATTATATTCTAATATAATATAATTCTATTCTTATTTATGGAAGTCAAAAATCGACACTATTACGCAATACTACATAGAACATAATTAATATTGCACTTTGTTCAAACAAATAAATTACATATATGAGGCAATTAGAAACAAAATTATAGAATAATTTGTATCAAATTATCTTTGGGATTAAGTTAAAAAAATTATGTTGTATTCTTCATTAGTTCTATCATTGCATTATTTCTACTTAATATAATAAGATTATTGTATATATAAAAATGACTATATTGTGAATTATAATTGTGGTATATTGACCTCAATAAGCCATATTGTTTTGCAATTCAAATGATTATAAAATATTTATTCAATATTAAAATATTAGTAGGAATTCTAGTATCACGTCCGATAAACTAAAAAAAAATAATATTTTTTTATGAATAAATAATTACTAAAATATCTTGCATTAAAAAATGGTTCTTTTGGTGTCGCTTGTTACATTGTACCGCATAACTGCTAAATGCAAACATACTTTTAAATATCATATATAATATCACATATATGACAATATATATTATATTATACATAATATTATGTATGCATATATTAATAAATATATATATCATATACTATGCTCTGATAAATTATTATTAAACACTATTACAGTGTAGTTTCAAATCTATATATTTTGTTATATTGTTTGACTTAATTTAAGCAATATTATTCTATTAATATTGCGTATATAGTGTCATTTTGTATTTATGTATATATCCTTATATTATGTAGTATGCCCAAAATTACAAAATACAGAAAAGTAAAGGCATTGACTACTTATATTTGATCAAACTATTGAAGATGTACCAAACATTTCAAATGAAACATTGTGTTTTCATCATACAAGAAACACAAGTAACATAAGACAAGAAAGACAAGTACATCTTTAATCACATAAAAATATTTACCTATTATTAACTAATTAAAAATAATGTTGAATCTTCTATATATTGTGTGAAAAAGCTTAAAAAATTGAAAATTAACATACTTATAAAGATTCATAATAATTTCTAAATTATTCATTGTTTTTACAACGGATTTATGAATTTAGTAAGACAACATTATATGTAAATTATATACAAGAAATATTTTTAAATACAGTTCGATGAATTCTCATATTGCAATTATTATATATTATTTTATTATTCGCAATCAGTATCTTTCCAATTAATTCTAAACATTTATAAGAATTTAGTATATCTTTATTTTTTGTTAAAAAATTTAGCAGCTTTTACAAAAAATCTATGATTCGTGGAGAAAATTTATTTTAGTATGACTATTAATGAAGGTATGAAATATTATATTAAAAAATATAATATTCAAAAATAATTATTTGATCGTTTACATTTATAAGAATATGGAATGTAAAGTATATGTAAAATGATATAATTAAAATATGGATATATATAAACTAATATATTATATAATATATAATATAGTATATAGTATATTATATATATAATATATATAACATATTATATATCATAAACTAATTAATTGCCTTTTCATTAATATCAAATAATTATTTTGTTTTAAAAATATCTTTTAGTATGTATTTTTTCCCGCAAAATTAATATTAAAAGTAAAAAGTTTAATATTATATAAAACAAAATTTCACAAACTCACATCATTAAATGAATTAAAATAAACTAATATGTTTCAATATAAAATTCTTGTTCATTAAAAATAAATGTTTCCCTAAGTTATTCTTTAATTCTATCTAAGTACTCCATTTATTGTCATACTTATATAATCATTCATTTATAATCAATTTTACAAATATGTGATGTATTTGTTAAAAAATCTGAAATATAGCACTAATTGACTAGAGTTGTATACTTTTTGTTTTAAAATAACAAAAGAAGCATTGTTTGACATTAACTGTTGTATACATATTAAAATGAAATATTGTGTAATAAATAAGAATGTTGTTAATCAAAGTAATATGGATTCTAGAATGTTTATTGACTGTGTTCATTATGAATGTCATACATTTTTGCTATCACATGTATCAATGGATAATACTGTTACATCTAAATTATAAACAGTTAAATTTGATTTCTTTCATTTACACACAAATATATATAGTTTATTAATGGTCAAAATTTGTTAAGCATCGATATGATATTTTTTTAATATTTAAAATTATTTACAAAATTTTGATATTTTTCCAATGTATGAAACATACCATCATATAAATTTTGTTTAGTAGTATTACAATAACATTTATAAATTTTATATATTAATTATGTAAGTGAATATGAATTACAAAATTTTTGTAAGAATTCATCGAACTGTTTAAGAGATATTTAAAATTTTTGCAAGAGTTCTGCTACCTTTATTTTATAACAAGAAAAATTTATTTATATATTCTTAAAACAAGAAATTATGAAATTGTCGCTGCTTTTTACAATTTTTTTTTTTGTTTTTACAGTTTATATGAATGCATATTAGCAAAAGTAGTGTTACTCTATTGAAGAACAGCGGTCCTCGTTTTATTACATAGTGTAACAAAGATAAATCTTGATTTGAATTACATAAATTTCTAATTATTGATATAATTTGTATATATTTGACAGTTGTTACAAGCCAGATAGTTAATAATTTATATTTACTTTTTTGACATTCTTCTTTTTGTTTTATTTTCTAATTTATATTTTATAAGTCCTGAGAACCATAGTACTTCAAATAAAATACACACATGGATTCTAAGCAAGAATGTGATATTAATCGTTAATCGTTCCGAGCTTCTAATTAAGAAAGCTATTTTGAATACTATGGCATAGGCTTTGTCAGCCAAAATGCATGAAAACACATATTGTTATCTAATGCTTTTATCATTATCAAAAGAAAGGACGCATTTATTTCACTGATATTTTAAGTAAATTATTAGTTCTTCTACCTTTTATTATTTCTATAGCAAAATATAATTGTTTATTCAAAGATTAAAGTATTTTAATTTTAACTAATTTTAGCTTTGAAAATTATAAATAGAAATTAAGAAAAATATCTATATATTTAAATCTGTTACATATTAAAATAGGAAAATAATTATTTGAAATAAAATATTTTGAATGCTATACTTATAAGAAAAGTTTACTTTTGAAAATATATAAGAAATATTTTATTATTAACTTTGTTCTACATAAAAGATGTAGTGATTTTTTAAAATTAAAAATTTTTAACTATGATTTAATATTCAATACTATTTGAAGACTGATGATCTTTTTTGAATATTTTATTTCATTATAAAAAATTTTGACAACTACCAAAAATCGCAATGTTGATAATACATTAATCAAACAGAAAAACTTTGCAAAGTTGAAATTTAGCATCGATATTTTAAAAAAAAAAGTTTTAAAAAGTATTAGCATTAGATATTATTTACTTTGTCAATATTAAGATAAATTGTAACATATAAATTAAAGTTAAGATCTTTTAAACAAGACAAAGTAAAATTGACCCGAAAATATGAATAATTATCCTAGTATACCTTGTGTGTATGTTGATCAATTATCATGTGTTTATTTGTGAATGCATGTACAAAGAGGGATTGCCACTTCTATCTTCATTAATTAAAACTATATTGTAATTGCCTACTTTATACAACATTTACTACACATGTCTTTATTAAACTAATTGTTTACTACTTGTATAATTCAGTTGTTGTTTTTGTCAAATATGAATAGAACACAAGAACTATTTGATAGTTATCACTATATAATATATTGATAGTGCCGTTTTGTTTATAAAATGTGTAGGAACACTAGTCATTATAAATGCTATTAGGTGTTTAGGTACATCTAAGTAATCTCTAATTGCTGAGATTGAAGGTTTCTCTTTAAATTAATGCTTTTCGTATACATAATTTATTTCTAATGACATAAAATATAAAAGTAGATTGTTTTTAACGAAAAAGCTAAAAGTATTATCAGAAAAATATAATGAAATTTATTATGTATATTGTATATTTATATTAGTTATCAATAATTAATTAAAAATTTCTAAATTTATCATGATTTTTAATTTTCCAACATTTTAATATGAAAAATTCTTCGAATTAATTCAACTGTGAGCTTCTATTATTATTTAAAGTCTAATAAAATATTTATAAAATATAGAAGATATTAGAAAGATATATTTTTAATGCAAAACAGAATAATAAAATATACTGTGATACAGTAAAATATTGGGATAAATGAAATTGTATACATTTTTCTTACCGAAACATCTATATGTTATATGAGAAATAAATGAATAAAAATTTGTTTACTTTTATAAATCATGTCAAGTAAATGTCATTTAGTCTTTGTTATTAACTTATAAAAATCATTATATTTAATATAATTTTAATATAATAATATTTATCAACTGAACATTTAAAGAAGTCAAAAAAGTAAATATTATATTCATTCGAAGAAGAAATTTGCGGTAAAAAGTAAAAATTAAAAAAATAAGTTTTGCTGTACAATTTAGGATTATATCCAACTGAATTAACAAGTAGTAAATTAGTATTGTTATTTATAATAATAATTGGAACTGAATATCTAATGAGTGAATGTCAACTGATTTTCAGGATACTATGAATGATGAACATCATTACATTATTATACTTACAAATACACTCGCTACAATATTATCTATTTCCTTATATAACATTATCATTCTCAATATACGTGGCCAATAAGAACAGATTTGTACTTGCATTGAAATTGTTAAGTTAACTCCAATCACTTCGCACAGCCCAGTATAGTGTGTGTTTTCATATTTTTTGTTT